>CP139508.1:201194711-201272998 GCA_021014915.2 Artemisia tridentata subsp. tridentata
CATTTAATTTAGCATGCTTTGTATCGTTTCTGTGTTTTTATGTCTTTAATAAAGGGTGAAATTTTTTATATTAAAGTATTTCAGGAAAACTGGGAACTTGAATAGGCAATTTCTAAAATCTCATTAATTGGAAACTTGAACTCATAACCTTGGGTTGCGCTTTAGTTTGTCCTAACCATTTTGCTTGTAGAATACAGTAAGCAACAACTAGCTTGTGAATAAAACGAAACAAATTTGTGCATGATTTAAGTATATATAGCAAGGTTTTCAAGATCGGGATCCTACCCAGGATCGTTTCGTCTTTGCAAGATCGTGATCATAAGATCGGATCAGGATCTTAAGATCTTACTCTAATGTTATTTCTTAATAGTTTTTGTAATATTATACAAATCTACAAATTATTATACATTATAAACATAAAATATTATGAATGTTTCATAGAAATATAGTTCTAAATTATAATTATGAAATGTTTAAAAAGATTAACATGTTATTTTCTGAATTCAACAAAAAAACAACCCATGATTATGAAATGTTTAAAAAGATTAACATGTTATTTTTTGAATTCAACAAAAACACAACCCATAAATTTATAGTTTTTTAGTTTGTAATCAAAGAAAAGTAAGATCGAATCGGATTAAATCTTAAGATCGTATGGTCAAGATCGAGATACTATAAGATCTTGAGCTTGTAAAGATCCTATGTAGGATCCGGACCGTTTTTGCTTTGCAGTATCGTAAAATCGTAAGATCCTAAGATCAGGATCAGGATCCTGACAACTATGATATATAGAGACAATCACATCTCCATTATTCATCCTATGCTCTCTATTTGGATAGGGGATAGTTACCATAAAACTTTAGAAAAAAAGTAAGAGGTGATATGCAATGTATATATATTGATCAGATTAAAGTTTCCTGGTAACACTATAAATATCAACTATGGAGCGCAATCGATTTTTCCGTAGTCTTGGAGCTGTTCGTTTATAATCTTCCACTTCTTCCTCCATCAACATCTCAGATTTTATTGTTTGCGATGATGAGCACGATGAAGAACAAGCAGTAAAAGTGGTTGAGCTTGCGTCTATATCATTATTATTATCATTTTCGATACCTTTGGCTCCATGATCTTGTTTCCTTTTCTTCATCATCACCCCAAAACCACGAGGACTGCCACCGCGACCATGACTATCGTCGTCATCAGAGTCATATGCTTTTCTATAAATATGAGATTGTTGAAGAGGGTTGCTAAGTAGAATCAAATGAAAAGCAGCAGCTTCAAGTATTTCTTGTTCTTTGGATGATTCCATTACTAGACAATATGCACTACATTCTTGAAATTTCCTCTTTTTCTCTTGTTGGTTAGCTGCCAATGCCATTAAAATTCTTGTATAGTGTATACTACGTAATATGGGTGTTAGATGTGTGACAGCTTTGAATTCATTTAAGTTTTTATAAATGGGTAAAAACAATACAATAGCCACGTACTTTTCAAAATTGTCCGTCTAGAACCACTTATTTTTTTATTATCTTACTTCACCAACGAACTATCAAATTCTGTTCCGACTTCACCAATACTTCACCACTTACTTGCATTGTTAGTCCTTTATACTAACGGACGTTAGTCCTTTTGCACCTAAATTACATAAATAGTCTCTCTCATTATGCTAAATTGCGTCCAACGTCCAAATAATATTTTTTTTCGAAATTGATTTTTTTACAAAAATTAAATTTTTTTTCGAAATTCATTTTTTTAGAAAAAATAATTTTTTATTTTCCGAAATTTTTTTAGAAATTTTTTTTTCTGAAATTAATTTTTCCGAAAATATATTTTTTGAAAAATTAATTTGATTTTTCGAAATTAATTTTCTTAGAAAAAATAATTTTTTTCTAAATTAATTTTTTTTTAATTAAATTTTTTTTCAAAAATAATTTTTTTAGAAAAATAATTTTTTTTTCTAAATTAATTTTTGTAGAAAAATTAATATTTTTTCGAAATTAATTTTTTTTTCGAAATTAATATTTTTAGAAAAAATATTTTTTTTTCCAAATTAATTTTTTTAGAAAAAATATTTTTTTTTTAGAAATTAATTTTTTTAGAAAAAAATTTCGGAAAAAAAAATTATTTTTCTAAAAAAATTAATTTTTCTAAAAAAATTTCGGAAAATAAAAAATTAATTTTTTTAAAAAAATTAATTTTTGTAAAAAAATTAATTTCGAAAAAAAATTTAATTTGGGCGTTGGACGCAATTTAGCGTAACGACAAGGACTATTTATGTAATTTAGGTGCAAAAAGACTAACGTCCATTAATATAAAGGACTAACGATGCATTGGTGGTGAGATTGGGAAGGAAAGTAAGAGGAAATTGCGTGTCTTGACTAAACATCACTATTTGGATCCATCAACCTATTAATTAAACCCCAAAAATACATGCCCGTATCTGTAACAACTTAGGCTGCGTTTGTTTGCATCTGAACAGCATCTGAATGGCACTATGTCTGAATCGGTCAGACATTTTTTCCTTTCAGACCGTTTGTTTTTTTGCATCTGAACAACGTCTGAACGGCACTATTTGATCTTAATGGTCAAGACTTGAGAGGGGTGTCTTAACGCGTCTGAATGCCTCTTGTTGACACAAAATAACAAAAAAAAAAAAAAAAAAAAAAAAATTTCCCGTTCAAACACGAGTTTTTTTTTCCCGTTCAGATGCGTTCAGATTCAGACATTTACGCCTCAGATTCAGATTTAGACGTGCGGTTCAGATTCAGATTCAGACCCTCTTAATAAATAAACACCACCTTAATTTTTAGTTTTTAGTGATTACTAGGAAGAAACGTAATTTACCATTTATAAGTGACCATTTTAACCAGCTGTAATTCCTACCACTGTTTGGTTTGGTTTGGTTTGGTTATGTGCCAAAACCAAACAATATGAAAGTCGGAACCGTTTGAATTCTGGTTAACAACGGTTCGATTAATCTTTTAAAGCAGTTCTTTTAGTTGTTTAAATTGCCAATTTGGTTAACCAACATATTTTGTGTTTGCGTAAATTTTGCCCAATAAGTTTGGTGCGACAATTTAATCCATGAAAGATTTAGATGACAAAACTTTGTTCATATACTAAGGGATCAATTCCCACCATTCAACTAGTTTGATCTAATAGGGATTAACCTAAGATTTAATAGGGAACCTAAGTCCATGTCTTTTTTTCCTATTACTTTGTCTTTTTGTCTTTCTTATTTATTTATTTATTTATGGTCTTATTTATTTATTTATTTATTTTTGGTCTTTTTTTTAATTCACGTCTTTTTTAAATCTTTTTTTTTCGTCTTTTTTTTAATTCATTTTTTTTTTTTTTTTTATTCTTTTTTTTTTCTTTTTCGTACGTTTTCATACATATTCGTCCGTTTTCATAAATATTCGTCCATTTTCTTTTTCGTCAGTTTTTATACGTTTTCGTCCGTTTTTATATGTTTTCATACGTTTTCGTCCGTTTTTATATGTTTTCATACGTTTTCGTCCGTTTTTATACGTTTTTGTCCGTTTTTATACGTTTCCATCCGTTTTTATACGTTTTCATCCGTTTTCATACGTTTTCATTTGCTTTTGTCCGTTTTCATACATTTTCGTCCGTTTTCTTACGTTTTCGTCTGTTTTTATACATCTTTGTCCGTTTTCAGACGTTGTCGTCCGGTTTCCTACATATTCATCCATTTTCGTCCGTTTTCGTCAGTTTTTATACGTTTTCGTCCGTTTTTATATGTTTTCGTCCGTTTTCTTACGTTTTCGTCCGTTTTCATACGTTTTCGTCCGATATTATACGTTTTTCCTGTTTTTACACGTTTTCGTCCGTTCTCATACGTTTTCATATGTTTTTGTCCGTTTTCATATGTTTTCGTCCGTTTTCTTACGTTTTTGTCCGTTTTCATACGTTTTCGTCCGTTTTTATACATTTTTGTTCGTTTTCAGACATTTTCGTCCATTTTCCTACATATTCATCCGTTTTCTTACGTTTTCGTCCATTTTCATATGTTTTCGTCCGTTTTTAAATGTTTTCAGCCATTTTCAGACCTTTTCATACGTTTCTGAATATCACAAGTGATATTCTGTGATATTTAGGATATCACAAGTGATGATACTCTGAATATCACAAGTGATATTCTGAATATCACAAGTGATATTCTGAATATCACAAGTGATTTTCACTTTTTTTAATTCACGTTTCTGAAATATTCGTCCATTTTCTTACGTTTTCTTCTGTTTTCCTACATATTCATCCATTTTCTTACGTTTTTTTAATTCACGTTTTCGTCCGTTTTAAAATGTTTTCAGCCATTTTCAGACGTTTTCATACGTTCCTGAATATCACAAGTGATATTCTGTGATACTCAGAATATCACAAGTGATATTCTAAATATCACAAGTGATATTCTATGATACTCAGAATATCACAAGTGATGATACTCAGAATATCACAATAGATGATACTCAGACGTTTTCATACGTTCCTGAATATCACAAGTGATATTCTGTGATACTCAGAATATCACAAGTGATGATACTCGGAATATCACAATTGATGATACTCAGAATATCACAAGTGATACTCATAATATCACAAGTGATTTTCACCTTTTTTTAATTCGCGTTTCTGAATATCACAAGTGATATTCTGTGATACTCAGAATATCACAAGTGATGATACTCTGAATATCAAAAGTGATATACTGAATATCACAAGTGATATCCTGAATATCACAAGTGATTTTCAACTAATGTTTTGTAACATGAAAATCACTTGTGATATTCAGAATATTACAAGTGATATTCTGAATATCACAAGTGATTTTCACCTTTTTTTAATTCACGTTTTCTTTATCACTTTCTTACGTTTTCATACGTTTTCGTCCGTTTTCATACGTTTCTGAATATCACAATTGATATTCTTAATATCACAAGTGATATTTTGAATATCACATAAATCACTTGTGATATTCTGAGTATCACAGAATATCACTTGTGATATTCAGGAACGTATGAAAACGTCTGAAAATGGCTGAAAACATTTAAAAATGGACGAAAACGTAAGAAAACGGACGAATATGTAGGAAAACGGAAGAAAACGTGAATTAAAAAACGTAAGAAAACGGACGAATATGTAGGAAAACAGACGAAAACGTAAGAAAACGGACAAGTATTCAGAAACGTGAATTAAAAAAACGTGAAAATCACTTGTGATATTCAGAATATCACTTGTGATATTCTGAGTAACATCAATTTTGATATTCTGAGTATCATCACTTGTGATATTCTGAGTATCATCATTTGTGATATCCTGAGTATCATAGAATATCGCTTGTGATATTCAGAAACGTATGAAAACGTCTGAAAATGGCTGAAAACATTTAAAAACGGACGAAAACATATGAAAATGGACGAAAACGTAAGAAAACGGACGAATATGTAGGAAAACGGACAAAAATGTATAAAAATGGGCGAAAACTTATGAAAACGGACAAAAACGTAAGAAAACATATGAAAACGAACAAAAACAGATGAAAACGTATGAAAACGGACGAAAACGTATAAAAACAGACAAAAACATATAAAATCGGACGAAAACGTATGAAATCGGCTAAAAACGTAAGAAAACGGACGAAAACGTATGAAAACGGATGAAACAGATGAAAACGTATAAAAACGGACGAAAACGTATAAAAACTGACGAAAACGTATGAAAATAGACAAATATGTAGGAAAACGGACGACAACGTCTGAAAACGGACAAAGATGTATAAAAACGGACGAAAACGTATGAAAACGGACGAAAACGTAAGAAAACGTATGAAAACGGACAAAAGCAGATGAAAACGGACGAAAACGTCTGAAAACGGACGAAAACAGATGAAAACGTATAAAAACGGACGAAAACGTATAAAAACTGACGAAAAAGAAAATGGACGAATATGTATGAAAACGAACGAAAAAAAAAACGTAAAAAAAAAAAAAAAAAAGATTTAAAAAAAACGTTTATTAAAAATAAAAAAAAAACGTTAATTAAAAAAAAAAAAGAAAAAAAAAAAGCAAAACTTGATTTAAAAAAAGGTTAATTAAAAAAAAAGAAAAAAAAAAGTGAATAAATAAAAAAGACAAAAAGACAAAGAAAAAGGAAAAAAAAAAAAAAAAAACGTGGACTTAGGTTTCCTTATTAAATCTTAGGTTAATCCCCACCATTAGTTCAAATTAGATGAATGGTGGAGATTTATCCTTCAGTATGCAACAAAAGTTTAGTCCTTAAATGAACTTTTCTGGGTGTTTTATTACCATGTGGCTCATTAAATATTTGAAACATATAAAGATATTTCCAACAAACAATCAAAATGAGTGATCGAATATAATATTTGGCTTCTATATTGATTCTTTCAAAGAGGTTATCGGTATATTTGGCAAAATTAGTTATCGGATTTGAAACAGAAAATGTAGCTAAAGCCGAAACTTATTTTCTTTTTAATAAATTACTAGAAATAGCATTTGATTTTTAAAGTTAATAAAAGATTATAGTTTAAAAGCTTTGATCATTATCTTTATGAGCGAAAGAAACTTACTTTTAAAGTAGCTTAAAAATAAGGTTTAGTTTCTCATAAGGTTGCATGTCAAACATAATGGTATACTTTGAACATATCTTTTATATAATAAAACAAAACCCTTAGTGGGATTTTTTCATTTAAAAAAAAAACAAATCATTCCTTATTAGGAAATAATTAAATATTTTTAATTTTTGATAATATGTAAAAATAAAATAAAGTATGAATATTACTTCTAAATTTAACCATATTTTATAAAAAATCGAATTTGATTTGTGATAATTGAAGAAATCTTAAAAAAATATAGAGTAAACTCCAAAATACATCCCTGTGGTTTGGTCACTTTCACACGATACATCCCTCCCGAAAAAATTGCAACATACACATCCCTCCGTTAGTAAAAGTCAGACACAATACATCCCTCCGTTAAAAAAAGGACTAACGGCGCAAACCATTTCCCCGTTATCTCCTAACGAGGTAGAAAATGTTTACACCGTTAGTCCTCTGGGTTAACTTTATTTGCACCGTTAGTCTTTTTTTACGTTTTCGTCTGTTTTTTTACTTTTTCGTCCGCTTTTTTAAGTTTTCGTCCGTTTTTTTACGTTTTCGTCTGCTTTTTTACGTTTTCGTCCATTTTTTTACGTTTACGTCCGCTTTTTTACGTTTTCGTCCGTTTGGTTTCAAGGATTGACTTAATCAGCGGACTCGAATCATTTATAAAAATTTGAAAAATTTTATAAAAATTCGAAAAATTTATAAAAATTCAGAAAAATTTATAAAAATTCGAAAAAAAATTATAAAAATTCGAAAAAACTTATATGAATTCGAAAAATTTATAAAATTTTGAAAAATTTATAAAAATTCGAAAAAATTTATAAAAATTCAAAAAATTTATAAAAATTCAAAAAGTTTATAAAAATTCGAAAAAATTTATAAAAATTCAAAAAAATTTATAGCAGTTGCTAAGTTTCTCCATCCATTGTTTCCTGGTTTTTATATATTCACGACTGCAAGCATCAAAACCCCTTAAAACATCTGTTGTTAATTTTTCAACCCATTCAATTCTAAACTACACAAGCTTATGCCACCCGGATGTTGATCCTGATCAAATCCCATCTCCAAGAAAAACACCTCTTCACACCATTCCTTCAAAGCAGTCAATCCTTCGACTTCTTGGCAACAGCTGAAAGATCTTTTAAATCGTCTTTCTGCCGCCGCCATCATCTTTGTTCCTTAAATGGTTTTTAAGTGGTTTTCAGATCTGGGGAAAATAATGATTTTAAAGATGGGAATCTAAGGGTTTTGTCTTAAAGATGGTTTCCATAATGGGGTTCAGATCTGGGAAATATAAGTGGATCGGGTTGTTTTGTTTAGATGGATCCGTGGGAAATATAAGTGGATCTGTGGGAAATATAACTAAATTCTTGATGAAATGTGTAAAAAAACATTCAACTTTATGGAAAAAAAAAGTAATGGAATGGAGATGTAGTCAGTGCTCATTTTATGGTTTGAATGTGCAAAGTAAAAAATAGTAATATTGGATTTTTTTTTTTGTTGCACTGATGATGGATTCCAACTGTGGTAGTTGGTTATTTTATCATAAAGCAAAAATGGTAATATTGGATTTTTTTTTTTGTTGGACTGATGATGGATTCCAACTGTGGTAGTAGTTGGTTATTTTTTGAATTTTTATAAATTTTTCGAATTTTTATAAATTTTTCGAATTTTTATAAATTTTTTGAATTTATATAAATTTTTTCGAATTTTTATAAATTTTTCGAATTTTTATAAATTTTTTTGAATTTTTATAAATTTTTCGAAATTTTATAAATTTTTCGAATTTATATAAGTTTTTTCGAATTTTTATAAATTTTTTCAAATTTTTATAAATTTTTTCGAATTTTTATAAATTTTTCAAATTTTTATAAATTTTTTCGAATTTTTATAAATGATTTGAGTCAGCTGATTAAGTCAATCCTTGAAACCAAACGGACGAAAACGTAAAAAAGCGGACGTAAACGTAAAAAAACGGACGAAAACGTAAAAAAACGGACGAAAACGTAAAAAAAACGGACGAGAACATAAAAAAACGGACGAAAACATAAAAAAGGACTAACGATGCAATTAGAGTTAACCCAGAGGACTAACGGTGTAAACATTTTCTATCTCGTTAGGAGATAACGGGGAAATGGTTTGCGCCGTTAGTCCTTTTTTTAACGGAGGGATGTATTGTGTCTGACTTTTACTAACGGAGGGATGTGTATGTTGTAATTTTTTCGGGGGGGATGTATCGTGTGAAAGTGACCAAACCACAGGGATGTATTTTGGAGTTTACTCAAAAATATATGTGTCAAAAACTAAAAAAAATAAAACTTAAGAAAGGCGGAGCAAATGTTTTAAAGTTTTGGGTTTAACTTAAAATTCAATATCATAATAACCTAAAGTCCCAAAATTCATAAATTCCTCCTCAATCAATCAAACTCAATCTTCTTATTTATCATTCATACACACACAATCATAAACTAAAAATGTTCAAATCATTGAAGAAATCAACCACCAAATTAATCCACACCTTTCATAAATACTTTTCCCTAAATCAAAACAATGTAACAACAAAAATTATCGGTATTAAAATCATCTTTAATGATCTTGATAGGAATGACAGGAAACACATGCACTATGTGAAGATTTGATTTCATCTTTCCTCGATCTTCAGCATCTAGGTATTTTAATCCAATTTACTTATTATTTGGGGATTATATGTGCTTTTACCCTAATTATTATCTGGGCTTTATTTTTGTATTCTAAAGTTATGATTTTGATGGTTTTTTTTATTTGTAGATTAATGTCATTGTGTTGTTTATGGTAAACAATGGAAAATTTAAATTTTTTGTAATAATTATAAAACATCTAATTTTTAGCTTAGAATTAAAAAAAGGAGAATTTTTTTTGGATATACATCATATGGGTTCTTTTGATTAGTTATAAACATGTGTTTATGTACATAGCTTGATAGCCCCGCCAAGTTTTGTTATAGTGAGTTTGTGTTTTGAAAGAAAGATAAAGTATTAGATGGGTGAGGCTACAAAAAATAATCGGAGTATATTGCTAGATTGTAGGGTCTAATTTGCCACAATTATTAATCATGTAATTCGGGAATAAGGGATAATGCAGGCTACTTTCATGCATATTCGAGGATGAAGATTGAAGGGTGCTTACAGCGTCCCTGCGATAGCAGTGCTTATATGAGTCATATCTTCTTGAAAAGATCTGGCCAAACCAAAATCAGCAATCTTAGCACAAAGACTCGAGTCCAGCAAGATATTAGGAGCTTTAATATCCCTGTGAGTGATCCTATTCTAGGTATTTTCCTGAAGATAGACCAGGCCTTCAGTCAGTGGCGGATCTTGAAGTTTTTAGTGGAGGGGGCCGGAATTTTTTTTGCTCTATTTTCAAGTACATTTATCACACCGGCATTCAGTTTGATTGACTGTCAACTAAAAACAGGGACAAATTTTTTTGAAGTTTCATTTAAAATTATAGTAACATAAGTTGGTGTTCTCCACAGAGCAAAAATCCGTCGATTGATATATGGGTCGATAGCGTATCGTTACAACCCTTTACACAAGAAGAGTGGAAGTCTCATCAGTATCAAAGCATTGAAAAGGTAAAAGCTTGATTGTCACGTCCTATTTTAACACTATCCAGTTATATTCATACCCAATCAAATTTTTATATAAAGTTACTATATAATGGCAGATCAGAAAAAGCAAAGTGAAACTTCAGGCAATTAATAGTGAAGGAAAACCCATAGCGAATAGGACACTAACCATTGCACAAAAGTTTGCAAATTTCCCATTTGGATGTGCCATTAACAAGAATATTCTAGCAAACTCGGACTATAAAAACTGGTTCCTTTCAAGATTTGAGTATACTACATTCGAAAACGAAATGAAATGGTACACAAATGAACGTATCCAAAACCAAGAAGACTACTCAGTAGCTGATGCCTTGCTTGAGTTCACGAAATCAAATGAAGTTCAGGTGAGAGGCCACAATGTATTCTGGGATGACCCCAAGTATCAACCGAGTTGGGTTCCTAATCTTGAAACACAGCAACTATCGGATGCAACCACAAAGAGAATAAACTCAGTCATGGGCCGATACTCTGGCCAAGTTATCTCGTGGGATGTTGTTAATGAGAATTTGCATTTCAATTTCTTCGAAAGCAAACTTGGTGACACTGCTTCTTCAAGTTTCTACACAACAGCTCGGGCTCTCGATAGCAATGCTGCTCTGTTCTTGAACGACTTTGATACCATTGAATCACCTGGGGATGGAGCTTCATCGCCTGATAATTACCTTCAGAAAATTAAACAGATTTCCGATGGGGGTTATGATGGTCCTTTATCAATCGGGTTAGAAGGTCATTTCAGACATCTCAACATACCATACATGTGATCCGCCATTGATAAGGTTCCAAGTTCAGGACTGTCCATCTGGCTCACTGAAGTAGATGTTCAACCAGGGCCGGATGAGGTATTAGCTAGGGTTCAAAAGCACTTAATTAGTTTATTTCATCTGAATTTACAAATACGAGCAATGACTTTTATTTATTTACATATTTTTATCAAATCCAATTTTGATTTGCATGTGATGTGAATTACAGGCAGCCGTGTTAGATCAAGTTCTCAGAGAAGCTCATGCACATCCATTGGTGAATGGGATAGTTCTATGGTCAGCATGGAGTCCACAAGGCTGTTTCAGAATGTGCCTAACGGATAACAGTTTTAGGAACTTGCCCACAGGCGACGTTGTTGACCAGTTCATTGGGGAATTCTCTGGGGCAGTCGTTACAGCCACCACGGATGTTAATGGTTTCTATGAGACAAAGCTAATTCATGGAGATTATGAAGTTACATTCAAGGATGCTGATCCATATAAATTTGAAAAACATACAAAATCTCAACGGATATCTCACCATTTTAAGGTTGAAGCATCAAGTTCCGCTGAGGACATTTTTCATTTCCAATTTTAATTTGAGATAAAACTTTTGTCTAAACTTTTGCTAATCAATGATCATAATATGTCATCTTCAGCTGTTATCGAGTATTTTTCTTAATTATCCTCTCTTTTAGATTAATTGACAACCCTTGACTTTATCAAGTCATACCATATATACAGATTAATAATATTATGTGACTGTCGAATAAATGTCTATGTAATAACAAAAATTGGATAAGTGTGTATTCTATAATCAAAGTTAATAGTTTCATGCCATGATCATATTAATGGATTAAAAAACCAAGGAGGTGTCAAAATGAATTCCTTCGAACAAATAATGGGAATTTTATAGCAATCTTGCAAAGTTTCGAACTAAACAGGAGATTACATTATGTATGTTTTGCTTATATATGTTTCTCGATTTATTTTCCAGGTTGAACTTGCCTCAATTTTGAAAAGTGATTAGCGTGATAGATACAGTTCCTTTACTTCGGCCTTTTGTTCAAAAAGAGAAACATGTTTGGACTATGGAAGATAAAAGTATTTACAACATGGTGCCGTATAAGATCCGGCTGGTCCCCAACTAAGATCCGCCCCTGCCTTCAGTTGTGCCAATAATATACAGTATTCATGGATATGTCCCATGTATAGTGCAAGTAAATATTAAATTCATGCTTTATATAATCTTAGATGTTTTGGTTCATTATTTGAACAAAATGGTTTGAAGAATAATGGTAGTTAAACTAATGGTTTATAGATGGACATGTAGCATTTTAAAGCCATTGCATTAGGAATATCAAATGTCAAAAAGTGTCGCAAAATACCTCAAAAAGGCCGGATTTGAAAGAAAAGTACCCATATAAGCTAAAATTATTGTTCGCTACCCAGAAAAACAAATGGTGGCAAGTATGTTACTTTTTTAAAACATTTGCCCTACTATAATCATTGGTACACACACAATTTATTCACACTAAAAAATGTGCGAGAAATCTGATGTATTTTTCATGTAAATGATATAATGATTTGAGATGAAGTTATCTTATTAGGAATATAATGCAGTAACAACAGCCTCAACGCAACTCAAAGAAATTTATATCCTTCTATGCTTTTCATTTCACAGAACACAAGAAATCTCGTGGAAACAAATTGTTAAATCGGGATTCAGGACAGGAAGAAGTTGGATGATACTTATCGGCCTCAGCATCATAATAATGGTACATTGGTGAACCTTATAGGTGGTAAAATGGTGTCCGGGTGTGGTGGTGTGTTGGCTAATGGATGCAAACGAGTTAGGTTGACCTGAAGTACGTTTATGTCACTCATACTCTTCTGATATATTGATTAAAATTTAAAATAATTTATGAGGTTGTATGAATTAGAAATATATTGTTTAGCTACTTTCTACCCGTCATTTTTTCAAATGCATCTAAAATCTTAGCGAAAGTATCTCTATTGTTAAAGATGGTTCGAGAATTCTATTGTTGTATGTGGTGCTCATTTTTTCAAATGCATATAAAATCTTAGCAAACCTTACACAAATTAACGAAATTCTCACATACACACACACATTTGCACAAGCTATACGCATACTTACTAAATTTTAATCTTAATTGTTGTGACAGTGGGACGTGCTTGGGGGGCTTACAAAACTAAATACATTTAGAAAATACTTAACTGGTGGTGACTCCAGAAACAACATATTTGCTTTTACAAATATCTAACAAACTAATATTAAGTTATTCAATAAAATAATTTATAACAAAGCGTAAAACCTCTTTATTCGTTTGGAATAGAGCAAACGAATAAAGAATATATATCTTTTATATAAGGGCAAATGACAAAAAATGCATCGAACATGACCATTTTTGTGATTGTGTGTTGCCAACTATTTTTTTTCTTATTGTGTGTACTGAACTTTCAAATTTCGATCATTGTGTGTATTTTGTGACCATTTTACCATTACTTTTTTCAAATTTCGAAGGGTAAAATGTTCATTTTACATGGCAAAATAGTCACAAACAATGATCGAAATTTGACACACATCACAAAAAGTATCAAGTTCGATGCATTTTTTTGTCATTTGTGCTTTATATAATATAAAACATTAAGTTAATGGTGCAAGGCTTATATCAATAATATATAAATTGCAACTAAAATACAATAATTATATATAATCGTATTAAAAATAAAAACATAATTGGAGTACAACAACAAAACTGTATGCATGGGTTACGTATATATAAAAAACTTTTAAAAACTCAACAACAATGGAAGTTCGAACAACCGCATCAACCAACAGCAAAAAAGACCAACATCAACGTAATCAACAAAATACATCCCAGCTAACCAAAATTCATTATCTTAAAGAGCTTAAACCAAATGCAAAGAGCTCTAGAAACCTTACAAAAAAACTTTTAAAAACTCAACAACAATGGAAGCTCGATCAACCACATCAACCAACAGCAAAAAAATAAAAAAATAAAAAAAATAAAAAATAAAATAAAAAACCAACACCAATGTAATGAACAAAATACATCCTATCAAACCAAAATTCGTTATCTTAAAGAGCTTAAACCAAATGCAAAGAGCTCCTACACAATTAAAGTTAAAGCAATTCGCATATGGAAAACATACTACATGGAAGCACCATCAAAAGCCAACGAAATCGATACAAAGACGAGTTCTCCCTGGATGAGTTGGTGGAATCTTGACTCTCCGGTATGCAATTCGCATATTGTAGTTTAAGTGAGTGTCTTAAACATACTACAATATGACTTTAATGGATGAAGAGGTATGCATTCAAATTTTCATATTTATTACTTTTTTTTTGAAAGGCTGAGAATTTTATTAGAAAGCTCTAAGAAGGAGACAAGCAACAAAACAGAAAGTGTACAAGAACCACAAGCAAAACAAAAAAGACCAAGGACATCAAAAAATACACAAAATTACAAAAAGAGCTCAAAAGGCTTGGACGTCCAACAAGCCTAGTTCGCCTTCTTCTTAGCAGCAATACGGGAAAAGATCCAAAGATGGGAAAGGCGTTGGATACTTGGGAAAATATCCTCCTCTTTATACTTATCAATCATGTCGATCGAAACAAAAATAATACGATTCCTCCAATTCCAAAGGATCCAAAGAGCAATTTGGAAGACACCATGAAGAACCTTTGTGAGAGAAGCGTCGCCAATAACAGGGAGGTTCCCACTTGCCACATCACTAACAGTGAAGGACGAAAACAAGACCGGAGAGTCAAGATTCCACCAACTCCAAACTTTTCTCCAAACCGGCAAAACGCAAGAGCAAGAAATGAGCACGTGGTTGACATCTTCATCATTTGTTTACTAATAAAAAACGTTAATTCTTACACAAAATTATAGGATACAAAAATTCATGTGTGCGTAAATTTCTATATATATTCAAGACTGCATCTCAGAAACCACTCAAAGGAGGATGGAGATAATTACAATAAATGTACAAACATTACGATAATAATACAGTTTAATAGATTTAAAATTATATTGGATTACTTTTGTACAGTTTGAGACAGTCAAATCATTTGTCACGTTTCGTATCAGATTATTTGAAAGTAGACACATTTTAGAAAATACCCTTTAAACATGACCACATTAATCGATTTATGTTGGAATTTAAATTACAACTGGTCAAAATACATTAATCAAAATATTGGAAAAAACCCCGCGCGTGCGCGGGCATTATAACATATTATATGAATAAAAACAACGTATATACACAATGATTTAGTTATTAACGGGTTGGTTAGGGATAAAAACCAAACTAAATCAATAACTTTCGGTTAATAACAGTTTGGTTTGTATATGACTCAGTTGAATCGATTTGGTTTTGGTTTTCATTGTTTCATATTTCTGTCCTGGATTTTGTAGAAAATATATTTTACATAACGTACATAAGTGATAGAATATCTACTATAGTAACAATTTATATAAGGGTTCATAATTTGTGCCTGATCGGGGTGTTAGATATTATATATCAATCTGCCGAACCGAATTTATCATGTCAAGAAATTCGACTTTAAACTTTATGTATTAGTTTAGTATAGACTGTTTAGTTGTGACGACTTGTTTGTATTACTAGTGCTATTGATACTCATTACTAATAGATACAAAGTACATCATATCAAGATTCACCAACTAGTGATAAAAGAAGGTAAATTTCGTCTCATGTTGGCTTTAACTTATTTTGCGGAATCAAATTCAGTCAAAAGTCATAACCATACCTTATTTCAATCGGTTTACCTCTATAGACGAGCCCGAGCCTTCAATAAATGTACCAATCACAAATTAAAATGATTCGCTATATAAAATTAAAAATGAATATAACTCATTTATAATATCACAATTATCAAATTGTGTTACTGTTCATATCACTTTGACAAACATATTTGCAATATAATTTCACATAAGGACTAACGTTGCAATTTGGGCCTAACCACAAGAACGATTTATGTAAATAACTCTAACTGACAATAAGGACTAACGTTGCAATTTGGTCCTAACCACAAGGACGATTTACGTAAATAACTCCAACCAAATATTAAATTATGCATATAATAGTAGGATTAATAACTTGTTCGCATTATTTAGAAAAATTAAAATATACATACACAACTTAGTAAAAAGTGGTAACTTCGTTACATTTAGAAACAATTATCCCGGGATAATAATGGCCTTTTATATGTATGAAATTAATCTTTTTGCTATTCTATGTACTCAACTTGTATTTTGTGTCACTTGTGTGTATTTTGTGACTTTTTTGCCCCTCAATTTATTAACACTTCTACCTTGTGGTATATGATGTATGTACCTAGGTTTGGTCAACGAAGTCAAAAACTCGCAATATAGGCTTTAACAGCTATCTCGCCATATAGTTGTTTGAGTCTATCTCGCCAAACGGGTTTCTTTGGGTAAACGGCCTTCCACCCAGTAAAATATATTAATTAAAAAAAACAGTTAAATACAATGGAATGTGGCTGAAATGCCACATTAACCTCAAGCAACCGCTTGAACAACCACTAAATCATTCATGACAGGCCATAAATGATCAACTAGCTACACACAACTAGAAAACCAAAATAGAAACAAGCATAAACTAAGACACATCAACCTTTATGTTAAGCAAAGGAAAAGCAACATATCCAAGTCTAATGTCATGGATGGCAGACAATTATCACAGTAATCATCTTCATAATCATTGTGGTAACATGTACCATCTTTCCATTGCTCCAAAAGACTCATCTTGTTCCCTCCACTACCAAAATAATTAGTCTCGTTCGGATATTCCAGAACTTCATCATCGTCGCTATCAGAAACTACCACATTACCTACCTTAGAGAATGGGTTACTCACCTTTGTTGAAGAAGTACAAGTAAAGGAAGAAATACTAGGCTTAGTAGCCGCATCCTGCTCCTTCTCTTTCAAATCACTCACAAGATGATCTTTACTATCATGATCACCCGGATAATCAACCTTTTTTATAGGTTTACCATCATCATCCACAAGAGTAACTTTCCCATCAATAATTAGCTTTTCAAGCTTCCCAATTTTCTCACCAAACAGGTTTCAACCTTATCTTGCTAAATGGTTTTGAGCCTTATCTCGCCATATGGTTTTGAGCCTTATCTCAACATATGCCTTTAGTACTTATCTCGCAAATACACAATGGAACTTATCTCGCCAAACAACACAAAGTTATCTCGCTGTAAAAAGTTTCTGAAAATGTAGAGGGGAGTGAATACGTTTCCGTTTTAAAATTTTAAAACTTGTTGTATCAAATATCCGATTAAGCTTGTTGTAATATGAAAGATGTCAATTATAGTTTATGACTAGCATATACTAAAACAAGTTGTAACACAAGTATAACCATCAAGTCACAACACAAGCAATCATATAATGCAAATACAAAAGTAAAGCAGTAAGTAAAAGAAACGCAAACCGAACACGATGATTTATAGTAGTTCGGTCACGGAGCTCCTCTCCGCCCTACTCCACTCTCCGAGTACCTAACTCGAGAGTT
Organism: Artemisia tridentata subsp. tridentata; assembly: GCA_021014915.2. Classification (NCBI taxonomy): domain Eukaryota; kingdom Viridiplantae; phylum Streptophyta; class Magnoliopsida; order Asterales; family Asteraceae; genus Artemisia; species Artemisia tridentata. The sequence continues at coordinate 201,212,350 of CP139508.1, forward strand.
ACTTCACTAGATCAAAAAGCTCCCTTCTCGGCGGAGAAAACCTTACAAACGTCGCTTACACTTTTTCCGGTACAAAGCTAAATACCGAGTTCTAGTTCGAGGTAGAACCAACCTGACGTCGCTTATACAATATTTCCGACACTAAGCTAGATGTCGAGTTCTTTTACAAGGGTACAACCACTCCCGTTATGTTTTATGGCCCAACATAAAAACCTTGTGTTTTATGGCACAAACACATAAACCATCTAATCTAGTTTGGTGTTTAGATTGTGATGATGCAATGATGTTTACATTGATGATCCATGACATAAATATCTATTGGATATGAATGACTAATCTAAATGAACTTCCATTGATAGGAAGCCTTCAATGAATGAAGGTTACAAGTTCCCTAAGCTTGTTGTGATAGATCTTCATATATGCATGCATGTGCAATCTATATGAACTTCTTGAATAAGAAGTCTTCAACCAATGAGGATGAAAAGTGCCCTTGAATCTTCATATGTTGATATGCTTTGGTGGATGATGATGGCAAGATCTCCAAGCCTTTTGGTGGATCAGGAGGTATGATATGCTTGTGGTTGATGATGACTCAAGATCTCTGAGCTTGCTTCACAGGATCATTTCGGGAGTATGCTTACAACATAATGAAAGTTAGTAACATTATGATCATGATGATAAGGGTGATTAATGTATGTTACTACATGATTATCTACTGATCTAAGTGTATGCTAAAGGGTAGAGATGATGTATGTTTAAGTGATACTAAAATGAGTAAACAATGGGCTGCTATTTATAGCCAACAAGATTTTCAACCCACGGATGGGACGGATCCAATTTGAGGGATCCGTCCGTGTATGAGTTTGGTTCTGTGCGAACCTGACAGCAAATCCTCAAAAATATTAACCAAATCTAACCAAGATATTTCCATATCTTTTCATTGAGTAAGGATCTTACCAAGATATTCATATGATCTTCAAAATCTTCTAAAGATTTCAAAGTGATGCATGCCATGATGTCATAGTACATTTTCCAAATTTAGAATTAAAATGTATATGAATGTAACTTGTAAATGTATATGAATATGTAACATGTATATACTAGCTAACTAATATATGTTCACCAAGTTATACCATGTTAGTTTATGTGTTACTAAAAATGTTAAACTACTTATGCTATTATAGGACTTAAGATATTATGTCTTTAACATCATTTTTATGAGTAAACACATTTGTCTTAGTTTGACACCTAAAGTGTACTTATCCTATTTTGACATGAATATAACTTAGGAAACATGATGTACAAGTAAAAGTACTTGTATATGCAAAATGTAAAATGAGGTTCGAAGTAGAATGGTTAATCTTTTAAAATACTTACTGACTCTAAACGTATTTTAAACATTCTAAATGGTTTGTTAAAGGGTTTGATCATAATGCCACATAACAAACATGTACGAACCTGTGTTGTACCGTACGAGGACTTGAGAAGTCGAGAGGTGTTGAATGTATGTTGAGACAAAATATGATTACAAGTAACTTGTACATTTTACGTTATGTATCAAGTTACATGTTTGTCATCAATCAAAACAAACGAGACTGTATAGATTAAATATCGTAATATTTGCACTAACAAACTTCACATCCGAAATAAGTGAATCTTGTCCCTTATGGCGAAATAAGTTCTAATGAGGAGAAAAAAAAAACCAAAATGACGACCAAAAACACTTCAAATCGACTCAAACCTTGAAGTTTTGATAGATCTGAGTTTATAAACATTTAAAGACCACATTTTTTACCATTTAGCACAACAATACAGTTTATCAAAACAGTTAAAGATATATATATATATATATATATATATATAGGTCCGTTTATCAAAACTGTTAGATTAGAGCATCGCGAGATAGATTAATGCATCCATTGTGTATTATTAGAGCACCACGAGATAGATTAATGCATCCATTGTGTATTATTAGAGCATCACATGACATGTTTCATCATTTTTGTTTGATTAATGCATCAGATGACTTGTTACAGCATCTGTTTGTGTGATTAGTGCATCAAAATATGTTTAGTGCATCGTTGAACACATTAGAGCATCAGTGAGTATGATTAGGGCATCAGTGTTAGTGGTTGCCGCATCAGGTTAAATGTTTTATGTTTGGTGCATCGCTGAACATATTAGAGCATCAGTGAGTATGATTAGTGCATCAGTGAGTATGATTAGTGCATCAGTGAGTAATGATTAGGGCATCTATGAGTATGATTAGTGCATCAAAAAGGTATATATTAGTGCATCGGGCATTAGTGTTAGTGGTTGCCGCATCAGGTTAAATGTTTTATGTTTGGTGCATCGCTGAACTTATTGGCTTTTAAAGTCACAATAAGCCGATCCAAACACCAGTTAAATAGCAGTAAACTTTCATCTCATATCTATTTAGTCTGGTTGCTCTGTCTTATAATACAATGTTTATTATTATAAAGAGGTGTTTGGGATCATTGGTTGTTATGACTTATGACTGCTGTGTTATAACTAGTTTTTAAGTGTGTTTACTTGTTTTTTATTGCTTTCTAATTAAAAGATTTTATCTGATTATTTGTGGATGAAATTATATGTTTGAATAATTTGTTTATTCCAAACTGCTTTTCTAATTATATCAATATTTTACTGTGATTAATGTTTTTCTATTTTCCTGTATTAATAGGTTTCTCTAAGATGATGGTTGATCTAAATTTCATAGACCCGCAGATGATAAAGGCAAAAATCATTTCTGCACTTTCAGCTTTAAGTTTCCGCGAGTCTCATGTGCTTGTTCAGTTACTTATATATCACTCCTTGTTACTAAAGTAGCGTTTGGGTACTTTAATGCATCCGTTTGAGGTACTCTACTGCATCCATTTGAGGCGCTTTAGTGCATCATTTTGAGGTACTTTAGTGCATCCGTTTGAATCATAGTATCCATTTTTAAGTAACTTTACAACTATTTTGCCTTAGTTTATTGTTCAAACAGAGAGCAGACTAGAAGGGTTCGTATCAAACAGAGAGCAGTCCTATGAAGACCCCATTGAGGAGTGAGGATATTGATTTTTTAAATTTTATCTAATAACTAAATGTCTGAAAGCAGACTAGTGAAGATCCTTATGTTACACACTTTACTATGCAGGTTGCTTTATGCTGTTTTTGTGGTTTCAAGCGAGAATTCAACTGTTGCTGAACTGGCCACAACACTACAGGTCGAACTCTCTCAACTTCAAGCTGCTTCATCTTTTGCTTGTCGAATAGGATGGGCAGTAAAACTGATTGACGCTGGATCTATTCTTCAAGAAACATCTTATCCTAGTTGTATGATGGTAATATGTTTGTGCGAGTCTCACATTGTTGTTTTACTAATAGCTTATGCGATATCAAACCATGATAAAGAAGACTGTTCTTTTGTAACCTTTGCGTATGATTCATTTGCTTATGTGTGAAACAGGTTCAGATTTCCCTTCCAAGATTTTTTTTCTTTTGCAAGGTAGCACCAGGAAGTGGTGGACAAGCTCCAGTAGTTTTGAGACACATTATATAGAATAAGATGAAAGAATTACACCCTGAGTTTGCTGCAAAACTAAAGGAACGCGAGGGTGTGTGAAGAAGGATTTGCTTTTCTTATATGGTTTCAAGTTCAGTTAACTAAACCAAAATGTTTTTATAATGCAGGACAGAAGATCTTCGGAGGCCATTTGGACAATTTGGTCCTCTAAAGGACGTCTATTTGCCAAGGGATTACTATAGACGGGTGAGCTAGTGTTTTATTATAACTTCCTTTGCAAATTTGTCTGGAGGTTACTAAAGTACCGTCTAAATTCTTTTAAAATGGGTCGTCTCATTCATGATATGTCAACTCTTTACTTGTTTTAGACTCTATATTTCTTTGTCATTGGCGTTCTTAGAGTATCGTGTTTTTTATATGGAGTCTACCTTTGTTTTTTGCTTGAAGATTCATTTCTTTTTTCTCACTGTGATACCTGGTATCCTAGCGTTCAGTTATTCTTCTAAATTATTCAAATTGGGATTTTTGAATAAAAGTTGTTGAGATTTAACAATGAAAAAAGAAAAAATTTGAAGATATCAACCAGTATTAAGGGTTTTCTTGATATATTTCAGTAGTAAGAGACAAGTTTTAGAGTTTTTGTATGTTGTATTGATAGTGGAGATGGGAAGCAAAATGAATTATGGTTACATTTAGAAGATTTCAAGTTTTCAAGTCTTGTAGATTTTCAAGTCGTATTTATACTGACAGTTGCAAGGTCAGCAGCCATGCGCTCGCTTTATGCCTTTATCTGCTTATGATGGTGGCATACATATTACTGGAAATTGATAATTTGTAAGTTGAACTAATAAAAGGGCTGTTTGGAAACTCATGTTTTTTTTCTTTCTAAAACTCTTAATTTTCAAAGAACAGAGATTAAATAGTTCTGCAAACATCCCCATGTTAATGCGAGTTGTGTCTGAACTCATCTACGGAGTATTTTTTTTTGTTTTTTGCAGGGAACCACGTGGATTTGGTTTTGTTCAGTTTGTGGAGCCTGCTGATGTTGAAGAAGCGAAGTACCAGATGGATGGTCAGATTCTTTTAGACTGTAGGTGGTCACCTCCCCCTCGTTACTCTCGCTCACCTCGTTATGCCCGGTCCCCACCTTCTCGCTATGCCAGATCACCATCTCCCTGTCGTGATTACTCTCCTGCACCTAGAAGAAGGCATTACTCAAGGTAAAAGCATCTTGATCTTGATCTTGCAAAAAAATTGTTCTGTGTTTCTAGAATTACAATCTATATCCTACAAATGATTAGAGTATATTTGCCAAACGCCAATTGTTGCATTGACTAATTGTACTTACTTTTGGGCAGGTTGGTTTCACCTATAGAGAAAAGGTATAGTCGTGAAAGATCATACTCAGTCTCACCAGTGAGAGACCGTTCTCCATCTCATGATGGTGTACCTAGGAGCCCAAGTCGCAGTCTTGTTAATGGGTCAAGGAGTCGAAGCCATAGTCCTGTAAGGGACGTAAGCAGGAGTCCTAGTTGTAGCCGAAGCAGAAGTGCTGATTCACGTGATTACGACAGAGATGTGCCTCCACACAGGGATGCTTCTGCTAGTCCATGAAGTGCTGTTCTTTAAACATGTTTCTGAGATGGTTGTAGCGTATTTGATCGAATGGATGTTGTGTTACGTTAATTGGTACTGTACGTTGTTTTTACAATCACTATGGATTAATTAGAAATGTTTATGCTTCTATCCGAATCTAGGAGTGGTAATATGTATTCTTAAAACAGTTTATGCTCTATTGTTACGTGTGAAACAACAATGTGTACATGTGCAGGAAAAAAAAAAGCTCACTCAAAGACTTGGGTGGGAAAAAATAAAAAAATAAAGAAACAACTAAAACATAAAAAGAAAATAAAGAAACAAGGGGATGAATTTACAAAAATTTACCCTAAAAATAAAGAAAGTAACAAATAGGCCCTTTGAGTTGGGGAAAAAAAGAAGGGGGAAAGGGAAGGGGTGATTTGCACTATTTTCTCACTTTTCCACCAAAGTGTGTTTTTTTATAGAACCAAATATATATATATATATATATATATATATATTATATATATATATATATATATATATATATATATATATAGGGTCCGGTTCTAGGGAAAAGTGTAATTAGATAGAAAAGTGAGAAAAAAAGTTATAGGGTAGAATTTGATTACAGTCGAAAGATAAGGGGTAAAACTGAAACATTATACAAAACAGCCCTAATGTGTGAATCTACCCGTTCCTATCTCATTAACACCATACACCACACACGCTTTCTCTCTCTCTCTCTCTAATCAATACCGATAATCTCCATCACCACCATCTCCATCGCTAATTCCTATATTCCGATCATCTAATCAACACCGATAATTCATGTATTCCGATCATCTCCACATCGCCACCATCAATTCCATCGCCGCCACCATCTCCATCGCTAGCATCATCTCTACCACTCGACATCGCCACCATCATCTCCACAGTCACCGGAGAAGCTTAAACCACATAAACCGCACACCCGAACATCCGTCATGCATCCGTCGTACACCATAAGAAACACTGAAGTCGAACCAGAGATATAGATAACTGTAAGTTTTTAATTATATGTTTTTTGAATTTTTATGTTATTTAAGTGCATCACGGTGAAAATTATAAAATAATTAGTGTTATTTTGGAATAGAATGACATTTAATGAATTTGTATGTACAAAGTTACATTTTAGTGCATCTGAGTAAAATAATATGTTATAGCATTTAGTTGTATGAATAAGTGAATCAGTTTAGATGATTATATTATAAGGAATTATATTTACAACATATTTTTGTTAGATTAGAGCATCGCTATATAGATTAATGCATCCATTGTGTATTATTAGAGCAAAGAGTGATATGTTTCGTCATCGGTTAATGATATGGAATCTGTTAGGATGATTAGAGCATCAAGGGAAAAGATAGGGCATTTGTTTGTTTGATTATTGAATCTGAAATAAATGTTACCACATTTGTTAGTATGATTAGGGCACCAAGGAGTAAAGGCATGAGTGTGTATGTTAAGTGCATGTTTGAATAATATGACATATTAAGGCATCAGTGTCAGTGAGTATGATTATTTCATCGTTAGACAAATCATATGACATATTAGTGTATCTATTTATGAATTAATATGTATGAATTAGTGTGTATGAATAAGTGCATCTGTGTATATTTTTTAAGGCATCTATATGTATGTTTAGTGTATCCGTTTGTATGAATAGAAAATTGAGTATTATGGTGTGAATACATGTTATATAGACGAGAAACTGGGACTATTGATTTCAAACGTCGTTAATTGATATATGATATAAGCTTTATGTATTATGCTGAGATATTTATGTATTATGCTGAGGTGAGAAAAGTTGGATATTAGGGCATTTATGAGTATGATTAGTGCATCGAATAGGTAGATATTAGTGCATCCATTTGCGTTTTTAGAGCATCTGTTTGGACATATTAGCGTAGAGATCTTTATGTATGCAAGTAATTATTTTTCTTTGGTAACCATGGTGTCCGACTGTTGGCTGACTAAATGAATAGGTCTAAGAGTCTGAGCCCACAAGAAGTCAGGGCACATGCTCGAAGCGGGTTAAATAGTCTGTCAAATCAAGCTGAATTTGCAAATCAGCTATTCGAATTGTGTAATGCAGAAAATTATTTACCTTCTACTCCAGTCGAGACAATTAGAGCCTTTTCACAATCTCTAAAGTCTTCAAGTGGTGGAAAAGATATGGTTGGAAGTGGTCAGGCTAACCTTGAAAATGAAAGCAGCAAGCAAGTACAGCCATCAAACAAAGTGAAACTTCTGCTATCACAAGATTCACAAGGCCAATATACTACAGAAGATCCTGAAGCTTTGAGGCTCTTAAATTGGCTAGCATCTTCTCAAGCTGCAGAAGATATAAATTCTGATGATGAACTTAAACGAGAGATGATTTTAAGTCCGTTAATGCCTGCAACGACAATTAATGAGGTGCTTGAAAAAGTTGATATGGAATTTGTAAGTGCATCCCAACAAGAATGTCAAGACATCCTTGATTCTGTTGTAGATTCAACTCATGTAGAATTTAAATTTAAAGGTAAAAGCGAAAGTAAAAACTCAGACACAGCTCTTGAACGTAGTAATATTCCTCAATTATCATCAAAGAAAGAACTTCCCCAAGTGAACAGATCTGATGATAGTGAAAGACCGATCCATCATACTGTTGAAACATCTAAGATAAAGAACAAAGAGCGAGCGCAACTGTATTCTGGTTCAACCTTCAGCAGAAAGCACAAAAGAAAGAGTCCTTTATGGAGCTCTTTGCCTTTATGTTTACCCGAGAATGCAAATGATGTTCAACCAACAGATGCTAAAGTGGAAGATGCAGAAAAAGGTTTATTAAAGGCATGAGGTACAATCGTTGGATGCTCAGTTCGAGATCTGATGAGGAGAAAACGTTATCATCGGGGTGACACTTCAAATGCCGAAATTTGTCATGATGTAAATGTTTCACCTGAGGGGGAATCTAACAAAAATACTATTTTCTCCCCTGAAGCAAAGACTGACCAGCAACATATCAGTTCTCCTAACAGATCCAGTTATTCTGGTGATCAGCGAGTTACCAGTCCTCCTGCTAGTTCCAGTTTGGCATGTAGACCCATTGGAGTTAGCTCATCACCAACAGTTAACCCTGGTTGCTGCATTCCTGCAGATAGTGACAATGCTGAAGAAATAGGTATGATGGACCTTGTACCATAGCTTCTTTATTGAGTAATCGAACACACACTTTCAATTTGTCGGACCATGATTTAAGCATGTTCCAATCCAATCTAATCCATTTGCATGATCCAGTGGGTCAAAAATTTGTCCTTTAAAAATAAAAAAAGAATTTTCATTGCTTTGTCATATTTACGTTTATGTGAAGGCTCACTATATTAGTGCATCTATTAATATATATTAGTGCATCTGTTAATATATATTAGTGCATCTGTTAAAAAGATTAGTGCATCTGTCAAGTGTGGAACGATAACTTTCAAAATGATGCAATGTTTTTCTTTGTTGCCATTGGTTTATATTGGGGATTAGGAAACATAACTGCTTTATCTCGCTGCGAAAAAGTATCTATTTTATTATGCTATATTGAGAATTAATGTGATTTCTACACATGCTTCTATAGAAATGATGAAAGGGTCTGCTACAAATCTTGCTCCTTGGCTCATCATTGTTGCAGCTAGTTCAACAAATAGAGAGTTTACTTCTAAACTTGTTATGGGAAATGGTGTTCACTTAAACGTACCTGATGATCATTATATTTCTAACCCTCACCACTTATAAACTGTGAATTAAATAATCAGTTCTGAATAGTCAGTTTCATACCAGTTTCAGCAAAATTGATCATTTTAGGAGAAAATTAGAAGTACTTATCTACCCAATCTTTTTACTAAATTTATAAACGTTTGAATAAAGAAAATTGTTGAAAACTTAAATGATAATGTTGAAATAGCTGATTGAATAAACTGTCATGTTTGATAATTATTGTGGGTCTTTGTATTTCCACTGCACATGCTCTATACAGAGTTACTTGTTTCAATGCTAGTATTTCGTTTGTATGTTGTCGGGGACATTTATCATAGTATTGGCCACAGTTATGTTTTTTATTGAGTGAGTCAAATGGCCAAAGTTCATAGTTTATATAATAGCTCATATCTATCAGTATTGGCCACAGTTATTGTTTGTTATTCAACACTTTAAATACTCAAAAAGTTCAAGAATAAGAAGGAAAAAGATGATTGTGGTCGACTCAACCTGAAGTACTCTAGTGCATCTGTTTGAGGTACTTTAGTGCATCCATTTTGAGGCACTTAGTGCATCCGTTTGAGGTACTTTAGTGCATCTATTTGTATCACAAGGTTATAATCAAAAATGAAAAAGCCTTAGAATATCAAATAGGCATGATGCGTGTTATACTAGTTAGTTTTGGTCCAAGTCCAATGTACTTTTAAGCCACACCAAATTTCCAAATTGGATTCTTTGGAGTTACATTCCCATAAGTGAGTGTAGTTATACAGAATGGAGTTTGTGAGAAGGACATGTGTGTCCATTATCTAGGGGAAAAGGCATTTATAAAATCTCAAGTAAAAGTCTAGTCTAATGGCAGTACAAATAAGTGTCTTCTCATTGACGGTATTGAGTAACCTGTGCTCACTCGCTAAGGCTTGAGCTTAAGTATGTGTTTACTTAAGTGCATCTACGAATATGATTAGTGCATCCACGAGAGCTGTTATGGAAAATGATCTTTTCACCGATGACAAGTTTGTGGTATGCTCTTTTTCTTTAAACAAATCTAATAGTTGAATTGAATATATAATCAGTAGTATCATGTTAAGGTCTCCTGGTATTGTCTAGATAGATTTAGTCACACGGATATAGTAGTCTTACCAAAGAGTATGAATGATAGTCTTGGTTGGAAGTACAAACTTATGCAAATTAATCTCGGGCATTAATTTAACGTTCCTGATTGATTTAGTTTTTCAGTTTTTGTAGCTTACTACTCTGAGTTTATAAATGACATTGTGCATCGAAAAATAATCTATACTTGGACCAAATAATCTATACTTAGACCGTATGATGGTTTTTATCTTGTTTAATTTGTTATGGGTTTATGTTGTTTAGGTACATCTATGTCGTGCCCACATATCAGTGGGTTGGCTGCATTGTTATAATTGGTCAGACGGGTTAAATACAACAGGTCAAAACAGAATTTAGTTGACAAGGTATATAACTATATCTTAATCTAAACCCACTTTGTGTTTGTCGACAAATTGCCACCCTTTCTTAAGGATTCAAATGATTGTTTTTATGTTGCCGATGGGCATCTTGATCACCCTTTTTAAATGAAAATCAGAGAGGTTTAATTAGTAGCTAGAAACAAAAGAGTTCCAATTTTTGTAAGACAGTACAGAACAGACTCAGTTGTTCCAGGTTCTTAAATAACAGCTAAATATGTTTTCAGTTGGAGATCTGATATTAAACATCTATTTAAATAATGGTTTAACCTGATATTAAACTTCTATTTGTAGGTTGTAAATAGGGTACAGAAGCTAAGGAAGACATCTGGACTCGAACCCACGAATAGAGTGGAGGTGTACTTTAAATCAATAGATGAAGATCCATCTGTTCCATCCCTTATTTTAAATCCAGTTAAGTTTCCCTTGCTGACTATTCAACATATTTCTAGAGGAAGCAAGCTGTCAATTCGGAAGTACGACCCAAAATCAAGTGTTCCGTTTTTTTAAAGTGAATTGTAGGAATCAAACTTGGCCTTGGAATGATGAAATCTTTTTTGTTCAGGTTCATTTGGTTGATGAAGTAACTGTGGACTTGTGAAAGGATTAAATGGGAGCTCGTTGGCGCAAAAGCCCGTTTAGTTATTTATGAGTGAAACTTATGTATCGTAATTTAGAAATCATGAACTTTTGTTAGTTTTTCAACAGTTAAGCTTAGTTGTAACTCCAGTTTTGTTTTAGCCTTCTTATTGATTGAAACTCCATGTATCTTTTGTGTTTGGTCATAAAACGATGGTCTCAGAAACAAAAACAACCAAAGGAGGAAAAATTAGGCATTATGTTGAATTTATAAAAATGGCCATTGAAAAAACAAACAACCCCTTGTACTTGAGAGGGAAAAAAAGGAGGGAGGGAGAAACGCTTGTATTAACTATACTCGAATGCTTAAAAGATAAAAAATAAAGAAACAAATAAAAAAATAAAGGGAAGGGAGGTGAATTTACATATTTTACCCTAAAAAATAAAGAAAGTAACAAATAGGCCCCTTAAGTTGGAGAAAAAAAGGATGTGAGAAGGGAGGGGGTGATTTGCACTATTTTCTCAGTTTTCCACCAAAGTGAATTTTTTCATAGAACAAATATCTATATTATTATATATATATATATATATATATATATATAGTTTTTTTGACAAAAGAAACCAAGATAAACCATAATAAAACTTGTTAAAAACCGTTAAAACCAAAAAGGTTGTAAAATAAGTAATAAAACTTGGTAATACAGTTTAAATGGGACAAGTTTAACCACAAAGAATCAACCAACATAACAACCACGCTCTGATACCACTTGTAGGATTGAATATTAGTTGATTTATGTGGTTCGGAAAGTCGGGGAATTGATGCTCAAAATAAGAGAAAGCCATTTTAGAAAGAGAGTAAAGAGACAAAGAAAAGATGTGTGTTATTAATGAATAATGAATGTTACAATACACTACACATGAGTTTCACCCACATATGGAAGTATAAGAGGGCTATATAGGCCAAAATACACACGACTTTGCACTATTGTCATCCTATGTATGTGACTAACTATCATATAATGTAATTCTCATAAGTTTCGTCACGTTTATAATCCTAACATAATGCTACTAAACAAATATAAATTACATGATTAGCTAACACTACTTATAGGTTATGTTGTACATTATATCAATGTTCAAACTTATAGAACAATGTATTCCATTTTTGTGCTTCATTATTAGAAAAAGCAGTAAACATAGGTTTAAATGTTCCATCAATGAATTATATTTATCAATTTGTAATAGTAGTACGAGAAGATAATAAAAAATAGCATAGTTCTAATGTCGTTTTGAAGTTAGAAACTTGTATTTTCGTTGAGTTGTATGTGTTTAGTATTATATTGTATGTTTGGTAAATTCATTGTGTGTTTGGTATTGTATTTTTTCAAGTTCTTAAATGTGTTTGGCATTGTTTTTTACAAGTTCTATACGTATTTGGTAGCATAATTAATTGCGGTTTTTGGATGTATAAAACTAGTTTAACTCGACGGTTAAACCGGTTGAACCATTGACCCGTAGAATCAACCGGGTTATTTTAAAAAAAAACGGTTATTAAAATATTGAATAGATGTTATTGTTGAAATAAAGTTTGATTAAAAATTTTGGAATTACTTTTGGAGTAAAAAAGAAAGTCATTCAGTGAATTAGTTGTTGTGTATATTAACTTAGGAAACCATTAAATGGATATTCTTAGGTTTGGTTTCAACATAAAGAGTGTTGTTCCCTTTACACAATTAGAATTAACTACAAAATTAAGCTAATGGTGTTCCATGACTAAGTAATGTATTGATTAACTAAGCAAAATAAGTAAAACATAAATGATAAAGACAAGAGTTTTTCAACGTTTAAATTCTTATTAGAAGTTAATCAAAAGAATCTATACCCAAGTGTTTGCGGAAAAAACACTTGGGATTGAAATGACAAGTATGGTGTTATCTCCTCACTAAACTTAAGCTAAGCTTAAGTGGCAACTATAAGGAACCACTGAGCTATCTCAGGGACTAGGTTGCTCTTTGGAGGAGTAAAAGTGGTTTGTGAATGTCTAAGCATTAATTGCACAAACTTGTCCACTTTTTCTCCTTTATGAACCTATTTATAGACAAGTATAAAAGAGCACCCGTGACTAAAAAGACAAAAAATGACCTAAGCTAATCAGGACAAAATACTGATGTATTTTGTCGCTGTTACAAGAACCTATTTTGGACATAAGACAATATTGCTTTCTGAGTAACAATGATGACACTGTTCTTGTTCTAAAGCCTTTCAGGGAAAGTTTGAATTTGGCCTGATAAGGACTTCTCCATATCTTTTCAAACCCTTCCCACCTTGTCCCGCCTTTCTTTCAGTCTTCAAGTTCTTTAGTCTTTGGTCTTTAGTCTTCATTCTTCATTCTTCATAGTTGTTGAGGAGACTGGGGTTCGGTGAGTTATTGTCATCACTCACTGAACCCATTATCTTCTTCTTTGGCTTAGATGCCATTCAGGGAGTTCTGCCTCATTGAATGGTAAATCCTTCTTCTTAGACTCGTCCTAGGCATCTTGAAGATAACTCACTGAGTGACTGTTCACTCAGTGACCTGAGATCGTTCAAGGTTATTTGACACTTAGGATAATTTGTATTCAAATCCTTGTTTCAGGACGCTTGGGGTACTGAATGGACCCAACAATCTCCCCCTATTTGGATATAAATTTAGCCTAAGTGTTTGATCAGTGTAAGTGAGCTATTGGGCTTCTTCTTACAGTGAAGATACTAGAAAGCAATTAAATGACACTGATATAACAAAACATGGGCCATCATCTTTTTCATAATCATTACATCAGTCCTATCATCTAAACATAATACTCAGGGGAAAGTACTCAGACTTCCTTAATTCCCATGAGTTCCAATTTAGCTTTCTTAGACACCAACACCTGCTTGTCGGGTCTCTCATTCATCATCTTTTCCATCAGTCTTGTTAATATAAATATCGTCCCAAAAATGTTATTTATATTTTACGATCTTTTCTTAGTTTTGTTAATGACAATTACAAAGTATATCTTTAAGCAAATTATAAATACTAGCTAAAGTCTCTTTAGAACACATTTTACATTTCACAAGTTTACTTGGAAATACATTTCATACACATACATGATTATTTCCTTAAAAGGAAACTTTATTTCTTAAATGATACAATGACATCATGGCATGCATCATACATATAATCTTGGTAAGATCTTGTAATATCTTGTATAGATCTTCAAGTAAGATAGTTGACATTAGATGATCTTGATATGACAACACAAAGATATGGAGAGATTGGAGAGATTTGGAAAATCTCTTAGCTGTCTTACCTCTGGCATGTCCACGGATCCTTTCGACATAAAGGACGGATCCCTTTTAAGGGATCCGCCGGATCCGCCGAGTGTTTCTCAGCTTGCCTATAAATAGCAAGCTGATCACTTGGCCTCAACATCACTTAGAAAGTAGAAAACATATATACTCATTCATATTACTAACATCGTTTATTCATATCATTTGATCTATCTTTTGTAGCAAAGAAGATCAAGCATCAAGGTTCAACACAGAAGTGTAAACCTTTAGTATAGTTACTGTGTGATCTCTGTGTAATTCATACATCATTATTTGTATCATTTATCTCAGTGAGTGTGGTTAGTGTTTTAGTCCTCAAAACACAAAGAGTGTAGGGAGTGGTTGTACCCTTGTGAAAGAACTCGACATTTAGCTTAGTGTCGGTAAATGTATAGGCGACGTTGGGTTAGTTCTGCCCTGAAGTAGAACTCGGTGTTTAGCTTAGTACCGGAAAAGGAAGTAAGCAACGTGTAAAGGTTTTCTCCACCTAGAAGAGAGTTTTTTTCTTAGTGAAGAATAACTCTCGAGTTAAAGGCTCGGGGAAGTGGAGTAGGGCAAGGAAAAGAGTCCTTGTAGCCGAACCACTATAATCATCCGTGTTATGTGGTTTGATCATTTCTCTCTTTTCCTTTCAGATATATTGTTTGATTATCTCTATGTGCATAAGTTTAATTGAATTCACATATTGAACAAAACGGTTTAAATTAATTTTAAATGGTAAAACTATTCAACAGAGCCACGTTACTTAAGATTTTTAAAATATACTGTATTTTAAAACTTAAAACGACCCATGGATTTTGAAAACTTTAAAGAAGAAAAATCTATGCAAGAACCGCCACTATTTAAACAAGACAATTTTACATTTTGGGAAAACCGTTTTGGGATCTATGTGAAATCAAAGAATCGTAGGGATTACTCTAAATGCAGGAATTCTAGTCATTTAGTAGAAGAATGTTCAAAGCCTTCAAAGAACAAATCCACTAGTAGTGCTTGAAATGAAAAAGATGACGACAAGCCAATAAACAACAAGGTTGCTCCTATGACTAATGAGGTACAATCTGATTCATACTCTTTCATTAATGATAACATGTCAGATATAGAATATAATAAATTATATAAAATCATTCCTAAAATCATAAGCAATAATAAGATCTTAAAAACCAGAAAGGAACTCTTAGAAAATGAAATTCATTGGTTAAAAGAAAAGATCATAGGATTAGAAAGAGACAATGGTATTAGAACATACTTATCATGTCAGAAACTAAAACACGAAATAGAAACAGTAATATTCACACAGAAAGACTTTATCAAACACAACAAACTTAAGAGATTTGATAAACATCTAAACAATGTAGATGACATACTAAGGTTACTAAAAATACCTCATGGTAGTTTCAAACCAGATTTTATGAAAAATGGTTGCTTAAGTGATTTTCAGAATCAAACTACACCAACTGAATCAATGACCCCACGGATCCCACGGATCCAAACATTTGGATCCGCGTGAGATAACCAAAGGATCCGTAGGTAAAAGTCAAAACTTAAAAAGTACCAAACATGTTAAGTTATCTAGAGAACCTAACAATAATACAATTAGAAGAAAAGATAAGAATGAAGTTAAAACGACAGTAGATACTCCAGTAAGTAAAGAAACAATGTTTAGTGAACAAATTCCATTTGATTACCTCCAAGATATTAGTGAACCATGGTAATATTGTGATTAAACCAAATGAACCCATGAGATGTTGGGGATCTTATACTTGAGCTTTCATTTGGTACGCTTGAAAGAAAGGATTATGGATTTATGGAACTCCAAGATACATTGTTGAAAACAAATGTATCTTCTTAATCCACAAAGTGTTCAACGGAGATTACATAGCATTCTTAGAAACTATCAGTGTAAAAAGGTACGTTTCCTCTTGACTTCTCATGATGATTGCTCTCATAGATAATTCAGATTCATACTCACTAAGTATAAGTTATTGGGTACCGTGATTAGTATCACATCCTTTGTGGTGATAAAAATAAAGCATTTAAGTTGGCATAATAAGTAGGAAAAGAATCTTAAACCTCTACAACATAAAACTCCTAAAGACAAGTAGTGTCTCATCTTCTTGGAATATATCTCAACTATATAACATCAACTCTTAGGTAAAAGTTCAATAAATCTATTAGGATTCTAACCAAGTAAAGATATAACCAACACCTTTGTGAGTAATTACATATATTGTCACTTTCATGAATATTATAGATTAAGTTCCGACTTAACTTAGGATTCCTCAAGATACTTAGAAAGAAGTTAATCTATTTTAGAATAATCTCATCACTTCAACCCTAATCATAAAAAGGTACATTTCTCAGGAATTTATGAAAATGTAAGGTTTACATTATTCTCAAAAGTCAAAAGAGTTGTTAAACTCAACATTTAACAAAGGTCCTCCTCTTCCTAAAGACATCATCTTTGGTAAATAATGACCTTTGAAAATCACTCACCAAGGATAAAGATAGTAAATTCATAAGATGACCCTAAAACACAGAAATGGATTAGATAGAATACTCTTTCCCATAGCTAGTATTCAAAATATGATATAGTCTACACTTTCAAAATGATTCCTATTTAAAACCACCAAAAGAGACATTTACGATATCCCAAAGAATCAGGTGTAAAAACCATATTTAACTATGAAATTAGAGATATAGAAGTGTGTACTAATGTGAGACATTGTAGCACATCATAATTTACTAAGAAACAAACAGTCCTTGCTACTTTAAAGCAAAGTGTGGGAAAACTCTCGTGGTCTATGATATTGACCCCTATAAACCTTTTCCTGTGTTTCAATTGCAAACCATTCATCCCAGCAAAAGTTTTGCTTTCCATCATCATCTCTGTATTATACGATGCTTAGATGAGTAAATATCCCGAGGTGAGAAAGTTTCTCAAATGATAAATAAACCTCTCACAAATACCTCAAGTAAGAACCTTACTTCTATCTATGGTTTACTAAAACCTAGAAAGTAGTTTAAACATTTGTTAGAATCCTGTTCAAACCAAAAACGGAGATAAGCAAACACACTTTCTGATCTTGCGGATCCCTTCGATAACAAGGGCGGAACCCTTTTTCGGGATCCGCTGGATCCGTAGACCACTGAGAAAAATTCCCAAATAAACAAACACTCCTTATTTCTCAGTACACTAATTATCCTACTAATTGTCGACCACCATCACTCTAAACTCAAAAATTAGATTTCTCTCCACAATCAACTCGTGCTTAATTGATCAAACTGTAAGTATTCTAATTCATTCTAATTCCTTATCAATATCTAGGATTCCTAATTAGTTACACCAAAATTAGAATCATATATTGGTCAAAATCATGAAGCATTTCAAAAATACATTCAATCAGTTTTTGATTAAAAATACTCCATTAATACTTCTCAAAACACCTTTCAATCATTGTTCATACAAAATCAAAAACGTTATGTTTTAAAACATCATGTACTTGTTGGATATTTTTACAAAAGCATTTGAGTTATCTCGCAAAAACTTGCTTCAAAGAAGTCGAGATAATCACACCTTCGCATTACACTCATTTAGGATATTTCTAACTAAAATTATAACATTCATGTCTAGGTGAATCATGCCTCCAGCAATGAATTATGATCACAAAAAGACTACCAAGTATCTACCCAAACATCATCAAACCAAAGGTCTAACTGATGCTCAGGTCAAGATTTTTAAAACACTAGAAAACCGTTATGTTCATGAAGGTAGAACTATAGACTCATCATTCTTAGAAGAAACTAACATTCGTGAACAACTGGCCTTCATCCACTTTGATTCACTCCTAGACATAGATGAGCCTATCGTTCCTAGGTTCATTCTTGAGTTTTATGCTTCAGTAAAACTTAGTACTGATGACTTAGGATTGCTAAACATTCACTTCAAAATAAACCAAAATCAATTCAGTTTTCCTTTGGCTCACTTCGCAGAAGTCTTAGGTGTTCCTAGTCAAGGAACTTGTTTCTACTCAGACAAATGGCCCTTATCCATTCTTGAGTCTAACCTTGGTCGTGAATTCCCATACGACACTCCACTCACTCCCAAAGAAATTATCCGTGATCACCTCTTCAAACCTAGAACCAACCCATCTAAGAAACTCCGTGGCAAACAAGTAAATCTAGATCCATTTGCTATGGAACTTAATGAACTCAAACCTGAATTTAAGAAACTAAAAGAAATTCTTAGGGCAAATGTTATTAGCACTGTTGGAAACAAAGATCATGTGAATGCAAGCTTATATTGCATGCTCTACTGTGTGTCAACCCATCAACAATTCAATTTGGCTTACTACATCGCCAAAAGAATGGTTGACATACCTATCTTAGGAAAAACCGCAATGCCATATGGAATGCTCCTCACCCGTCTATTCAAAGCTTCAGTTCCCATCCCTCCAAACTCAGTTGGTTTTCTTCCTGACTATACCGAAATCCAACATACTTTCGTTCCACTTAGTGAAAAGAGAGTAACAGTTGGGAAAGGAAAACGTGCCTATATTTCATCTTCATCTTCATCATTATCAGCTAGCGATGAAGATGGTTTACCTAACTCAAAGATCCCTCCACTCGATTACTTACGTCAACTTCCTTCCATTGATAATGAGTCTGAGGAACGTCGACAAAGAAAGGGAATTTTAAAGAATGTAGGACGATGGATGATGAAACTTCGCAAGGATCAGAAGAAAATACTCAAAATGTTAAGAGATAAGTAAGATAGTGGAGCTTTTGGGACTAATCTTTATTAGACAATGTTTTGTTAGACATATGTATTTCTTATTATGGTAGTACTTGAAGTCAACTAACTCAAATTTGCAAGTCGATAACATTTAATGTTATCAATTTTCCGAGAACAAGCTACTATTTGGCTTAACTCAATTTTAAGTAAGTTATGATGAACGGATTTATCCATATGCTAATGTATGTTAGAATATATATATCTAGCATGTTTATAGTACATATTAGCTAATTAATATATTCTAGGAGTATTTTCAAGTCTTCTTCGAGAAACGCGAAATTTGCATTGCTCTCTGTTTGTTTTAGGATATTTGTTCGACGGATTTGGCGGATCCCTAAAATTGGATCCGCCTAGTGTTTATGTTGGATCCGCCAAACTTAAACCTGCGGATCAGAAGGATTCAAAAGTTTTGGATCCGTATGCCTTGGCAATTGGATCCGCAGGAATACATAATAATCTGTTTCACAAAATCCAAACTCATTCCAATACTTAGAGTGTTGTTTAAACATCTTAGGATAATCCACCTCCCACCAAAATTTGAATATCTTGTCCTACTCATAACTCACAGACTCTCTATCTCGAAAACAGTGAATCAATCACATTTCTCACTTTTGAGTCATCATTCTGCATACCTTCATGTCAACTCCATTTCTATGGATTGACTTTGTGATTAGGACAAATTACTTTTTCTTGTTCCAAGTCCTTGAAATTTACAAACCATTAATCCAAACACTAATTTCCATAAAAATAGGAAGTACATATTAGAACATTAAGATGATCATAACAAACACCAACATCATCCTCTTTGCACACCACTCCTATAAACTTCACAAATCTCATATGTCTAGATCATACAGACAAACCGCTAGAATTAGTGTTAGACCTTACTGGCTCATCAACCCAGTTCCAAACTTAGGCTCATCAATCATGTTCACTACTACCACTACAACTTCTATCATGCCTTCATCTCCGAAACTCACCATCACCAATCATAATTCCACTAGGGACAACATCATTACCCACGTATAGTACACCGTCACCTATAACTACATCAATAGCCTCTTCACCATCACCTTCACAATCTGAAGGAAGAAAATCATCATCACCAAATTCACCTAATCTTCAACCACATGATTTACTCACCACACTTCAAAGCATTGATGATTCAATGTGGCTTAATCAAACAAACACTCAAGAAAATGAAGAACATGACACTAACCCTTGTGACACCAAGGATTTAGAAACTATGTGGATAGATTCTATCATATCTTCATCAACACCAACAAATTCCACTTCATAAAAGCTGTTAGCTTTTCTTAGGTATCATCTAAGTGTACTTCATAAAATTATTCTATGATTTCTTCAATCTATTTTCTAATGTAACTTCAAGTTTGAGATGCTTGTCACAAACAAATTTTCAATGAATAAAAGTTATATTTCAATGTTTGTTGGTGATAAAATATTTGTAGTACGGATCTAGCGGATCCCTCATTTTGGATCCGCCATGTGTTATCGTTGGTTCCGCCAACCTTCATCCTGCGGATCAGGCGGATCCCAATTTAAGGATCCGCACGTGTTATCATTTGGATCCGCAGGTATAACAGTCAAATTCTTAAAACTGTTCGACTCATCCCGATTCTTTGACTTTAGTTTCTAGTGTCCTTTAGAATAGGTTCACTGATCACTATAAATCTTAAGAATAAATTAGAAACCCTTAGAAACATAAGAACAAAATTTCCTACCAAAATTTGATCTTAGGAAATAAGTGACCTTTCTGTTTCAAGTAAGGAACCCTTTTTAGGGATCCTTCAAATCCGTGAGTATATCACATCACAGGATTTTCCACTATCTCTTTGCCTTTACTGCATATCTTCCTCCTCTTACTCAACATAAGTTCTATGGATTGACTTATGTGATGTGACTTGCACAAATCTTTGTTCCAAATCATTCAGAACCAACATTCTCTATTGGATACACATCAAATCCAAACTCATATACCTTCTGCCTATAAATTAGTATTTTAGAATCATCACTTCACATAACAACCATTTCCTCTCCTGTACATTTTAGCTATCATACTTCACCATGACCAAGTCAAACAACTCTTCCATCTCTAGACCTCCAAGAAAAACAGCCCACATTAGTGTTAAACCATGTTGCTTTGTCAACTTAGCAAACTCATCATCTGAGGAAAATTCTCCTCTCAATATATCATCACCCATTGGTAGTGAAAATTTCCTCACATTATCAACACCAATACCATCAAATATGGTCATACAAACTCCTCCTCTAACAATCACACCAATAGCAACCACACCATCACAGACTGTCAAATCTCCATCACCCCCAAAATCACTCAGACTGCAACCTATGGAGCTATTTAGGACTCCACCTACATCACCACATCCATACCTTGATGACTTGGAGGATCTTCCACCAAGATCAACCAATCCTCCACCCATAACCTTTGAAAATCAACAACCTATGCTCTTTCATCCGATGTTTACGAATATCCATGGCACTCTATATCATGATGCACAATCATCTCAACCCCAAATACCACCTTTGTCACCCACATCAACTCTCATTGCCATAAACGAGGCAATGTGGATCAATTTGCCTCAAACACACGAGGAGATTAGTGATGAACCTAACCATCTCTACACTCTCTTGGGTATAGTAGATCACCGCCTCAATGAAGCTATAAACCTCCAAAACATTCTCATGAACTCCCTCCAAACACCACCACCACCTCAACAAAATGAGCCTACTTTTCCGCCCGGTTTTTCTCGCCATGATTACAACATGTGTGAAAGAACCACTCACATAGCTCAAAGGACAAACATTCTGGTGCACGAGCACCAAAATGAAATGAGGTTCATATTGAACCACATTCTTGAGCGTCTAAACGCCATCTCTCATTCTCCTCAATAGGAGTACTATTGTCTCATTATATAGGACCTTTTTAATTTTTTAGGATGTATGTTTCTTTTTCATGTAGTATCATATTATGGTTGTGACTTTTGTCACACAATTTTCAATTAATGAATGTGATGTTTTTATGAGTATAAGTGATCAACATAGCATATTCTCATTATTTAGGTGTCTAACATTATAGTTATTTGGAACCTACATTATAATTTACTCATGTTTTTAGGTACAAATCATCATCAGACACTTACTTTGACTTTTTAAAGTCAAAACATATTAAATGGCTTGTTTGGAAAAACACTTCACATGCATTCTACTTCTTCATTGAAGTTATCCATCACTAACATTTCATTTGCAGCATATCATACCTTTCAAATGTATACGTTGGGACTCTTATAATGGGGAGTATACACCGAGGGGGAGCATATCATATTCTAACCATTTGTTTTGTAGGATCATGCATCATTACCTTGTTACTCCATTTAGGGGGAGTATCAAACAAGGGGGAGCTCTTAAAGTTCTCAAAATTGCATTCCGCTACGCAACTCTTCTTTTTGTTTCGACAAAAAGGGGGAGAAAGGATTAAGTGTGCATAACTGTGAATCATCACAGTACATATAATTTTTGCATAAAAAGTTTTTAAACTCAAATAAAACAAACTTAATCTATATTTTAAAGAACTCATGCTATACTTATTCTTTTGCTCAAAAATATACTTTATGTTTTGTCATCAACAAAAAGGGGGAGATTGTTAATACAAATATCGTCCCAAAAACGTTATTTATATTTTACGATCTTTGCTTAGTTTTGTTAATGACAATTACAAAGTATATCTTTAAGCAAATTATAAATACTAGCTAAAGTCTCTTTAGAACACATTTTACATTTCACAAGTTTACTTGGAAATACATTTCATACACATACATGATTATTTCCTTAAAAGGAAACTTTATTTCTTAAATGATACAATGACATCATGGCATGCATCATACATATAATCTTGGTAAGATCTTGTATAGATCTTCAATTAGATAGTTGACATTGGATGATCTTGATATGACAACACAAAGATATGGAGAGATTGGAGAGATTTGAAAAATCTCTTAGCTGTCTTACCTCTGGCATGTCCATGGATCCTTTCGACATAAAGGACGGATCCCTTTTAAGGGATCCGCCGGATCCGCCGAGTGTTTCTCAGCTTGCCTATAAATAGCAAGCTGATCACTTGGCCTCAACATCACTTAGAAAGTAGAAAACATATATACTCATTCATATTACTAACATCATTTATTCATATCATTTGATCTATCTTTTGTAGCAAAGAAGATCAAGCATCAAGGTTCAACACAGAAGTGTAAACCTTTAGTATAGTTACTGTGTGATCTCTGTGTAATTCACACATCATTATTTGTATCATTTATCTCAGTGAGTGTGGTTAGTGTTTTAGTCCTCAAAACACAAAGAGTGTAGGGAGTGGTTGTACCCTTGTGAAAGAACTCGACATTTAGCTTAGTGTCGGTAAGTGTATAGGCGACGTTGGGTTAGTTCTGCCCTGAAGTAGAACTCGGTGTTTAGCTTAGTACCGGAAAAGGAAGTAAGCAACGTGTAAAGGTTTTCTCCACCTAGAAGAGAGTTTGTTTCTTAGTGAAGAATAACGCTCGAGTTAAAGGCTCGGGGAAGTGGAGTAGGGTAAGGAAAAGAGTCCTTGTAGCCGAACCACTATAATCATCCGTGTTATGTGGTTTGATCATTTCTCTCTTTTCCTTTCAGATATATTTTTTGATTATCTCTATGTGCATAAGTTTAATTGAATTCACATAACGAACAAAACGGTTTAAATTAATTTTAAACGATAAAACTATTCAACCCCCTTCTAGTTTTCCACAAGTCTTATGAACTCTTCATTCTCAGGGCTCTTCACATGAAGTACCATCAGCTTGTAGGCCAGAAGAGTTGTTGTTTCCACCAGATGTATGTCACTGACTCTCTGGAATGCTTGTTGACCAAACTCATCAATGAAGAAGATACCAAACTCAGGGTGCTTGATCACTTTGTTGGGAAAGAACTTGACACCTTCAGGAGGAGTTCTGTTGCAGTGAAGAACAACAATAAATTGTTCAGGTTCTTGGCTTATAGCTTTCCTCTTCTTTCCTGTGCGCTAAGTTGGTTCAGGGATTGTTAGTCCCTGAGAAGCATGTGCTTTTTGATGGTCGATTCCTAAGCTTTTGGCCACCCTTTCCAGTTCCTCATTTTTGTTAGTCAGGGCAGCCAAAAGGTCAGGGACACACTTGTTCTTTTTCTTCCTCAGGATGGGCCTATCATGTCCCATTCCTTGATCCCATATTCTGAAAACTTGAAGGGTTTATTCTTCTCAGTCTTCCTTGGTCCTCTATGAACTGTTATAGCTATGGGATCAGTGTTAGCATGAATGGTCATATCAGTGATGGGACCTTCACCCTTGGTCTTTGTCATGGTCCAGACATACCTCTTATAGTTCATCATCTTTCTCTCAGTATTCAGCTTGACCTTCAGGTTGTGTTCTTTAATTAGGTCAGCCTGAAGTTTGAGGAATTGTTCCCCCCTGATATTCTGCTCAGTCTCTCGGATGACTTCCTTAGCCACTTCAGCAATCACTGGCTTATTGAGCATTTCAGCCTGAATCCTATCCTCTTCATCCAAAACTACGACCACTTCTTCATTGGTTCCCTTGAAGATTTTCCCATTATGTAATATGATTTCCATGAGCACTGGTGCATCAGGGTCAGGACGCACTTCTCTTGGTGCCTTAACTAGTTTGGGAGGTGACTCTTCAGTCTCCATGATTCCCTTTCCTTTATCAGTGGGAGGGTGTATACTGAAGGAGGCCTCAGGGAACTCTGTGGTTGTTGTTGCTTCAGTTGGAATGGGAGTGGTAGCAATAACAAGGGCTGAAGAAGTTGATGTTTCTGGCATGAAGCTTTGAAGAGGAACAACTTCAGTGATACCGGTAGCTTCAGGTTCAGGAACTGATTCATCAGGTTTCTCCCCCTTAACAGATGTTGGAGCTTCAGTGAAAGCATCTGTTGACTGACGAGCTGGGGGAACTTGAGAGGACTGAAGAACTGTCAGGATGGTGGAGACCATGCTCTTGATTTCCAAGGTCTCGTTCTTCAGTGAGGAAATGTCTGTGGCCATGTTGACTTAAGCTTCTGAGAGTTGGGTGACCCTGGTGGTGTAGTGATTGACCAGCTCATTATGTTTGGCAGAGAGCTGGTCAAAGGCTATGGATATTTGAGTATGGCATCCTTGGGTATCAGAGACTGACTTCTGAATAACTTCCTTCTGAGACCTGAGAGGTGTAAGATCCACCTCCTTGAGGAGCCTGAGAAGCTCAGTAATCTTGGAGGAGGTGGTCTTTTGAGAATCCATGAACTCAGTCAGCTTGGTGATGAGAGCTGGGTCATCCTTGAACTCTTCTTAAATAGCACTGAGAGACTGCAACAACTTGTTGAAGTGCATTCCTTGTTTAAGTCCCAGTGTCTCAATGGCGGTCTTCAGGTCACTGACATGTTTATCAGTAGAAGCACTGACCTGGTGAAGTTGACCGTGTGAGCCTTCAATAGTAGCCCTGAAGTCAGTATAAGAGGTTGCTGCTTCAGTATACTGATCCCATTGCTCCTTGATTATCTCATTAAAGAGGGCAGTGCTCGACTTTCTGAGGAATTTGACTAACTGCCTTTCAGTGAGGGGTAGGACATTGTCATACTTCTGCAAGTAGTCAAGAGTTGCAGCAGCAGAGTCTGATGAGCCTGATGAGTTGTCTGATGATGATGATGATGTTGTAGGATGGTGATGGGATTCTTGTTCTTTAGGAGGAGGAGATGAGGTTGGCTGTTCAGTGTGCTGAGGGGAGGTGTAAGTAAGATGTTGTTCATCAGTTTCCATGTCTTCCCCAGCAGCGAATACCTCATCATCCCAAAGTCAACCATTTCTTCTTCTGGCTCTTCATTGATAAGCATTTGGAGATCAGCAAGAGTAGGAACCAGGTTTAAATCCGGCTCCCCCTCAGAAGAGGGCTAGCCTTTGTTTTGGCCAGGTCCTGACCCCTCTATTCTAGCAGACTAGGTTTGATCTACCTGGTCCTTAGGGTCAGTTTCCAAGAGATGCGCAACACCTTGAGGGGGTGTAGGTTCCATATCAGCAGGTGGTTGCATGCCCCCTGAGTCTTTTTACCCTGAGGTGCCTTCAGGGACTGGTGGGTTTGATCCAGTACCATCACTAGGCAATGAGATGTTTAGGTCCCCCGTTCCATCAGGGTTGTGCTGCCCTGACGAAGATATAGGGATCGGTACTCCCTGAGACTCTGATTGTGATTGATCAGAGCCATAAGCAGGATGTGAAATATTAGGGTCCCCCTTTCCACCAAGGGTGTACTATCCTGATGAAGATTTAGGGACCAGTCCTCCCTGAGACTCTGATTGTGATTTATCAGAGCCGTGAGCGAGATGTGAGGGGGTGTGGGTCCCCTTCTCGGTAGAGTAGTGCTGCTCTACTGAGGATTCAGGATCTTTTTATCCCTCAGGGAAAAGTGGTGATTTACGAATGCCTTCATCGGGAAGTGATTGTTGGATGGTTCCTGACTCTACTGACTTGTGTATGTCAGCAGAGCCTTTAGGAGAGGGTTTTTCCGAGGACACTGAGTGTGATTTCTCAGTGCCCTCCGTTGGCCTTTGTTCTTTGGCCAATTGAGAACTGGTCTCCTCTATGGGTGTCTCAGTGGGTTGGGCCTTCTTTAGCCTTCTTTTTTCAGGCTGTGAAGCAGAGGTCTCAATGTCGAGTGGTTTGGGTTGAACCACTTTCCTGGATCCCTTCTTCTTTTTCTTCTTCTCCTTCTTGGAAGGAGAAGGCACAAGTGATATAGCTTCAGCACCCTGAATGACCATCAACATATAGGTGGTCGGGGTGATTTGTGAGACCTCAGTGGGGTCTCGTGAGTAGTTGGCCTTGTGTAGGACATCAGGGTCAGATCCCTGAATATTCGGCCTAACGTACTCAGAGCCCATTAAGTCTTGGAGCACACAGGAAATGAACCTAGGGTAAGACATGTGTCTTTGCCTGGATTTACCTGAGAGCTTGACTATGAGGTCCCTGAAGATGATTTCTCCCACATTAATTTTTTTACCTTCTAGGAGACTGAACACTATCATTTATTGAGCAGTGTTCAATTGCTCCATTGAGGATTTGTTCCCACCAAGGACCTGAATGACAAATGTCATTAGTGTTCTCCAAACGGCAGGAAACCATGTTTTTATTATAGGGGCTTTGGCCAATAAAGTCCCTGGGGCCACATTAGGGTGTTGTTTGTCATGTGGCCCAAGTAAAATCAATTCGGCCTTTACTTCACTACCAGTGGGTTGAGGGGCAAAAGTCTCAGTGTAATCAAGGCCTGTGGCTTCGATAAAGGTTTTGTAATCAAGGGAGAGGGTTTTCCTCCCATTGTTCACTGAGAAGGTGATGATGGAGTCCTTGATGACATCAGGGTTGGTGACCACCGCTGTACACCAGAACTCCCTCAAGTAGTCATGGTATATGACTGAGGGTGTCTTTGTAAATGCCGTAGAGAGGAAACAGTTTTGTAAGTATTTTACCATATCCTTATAAACTGGAAAATTTTCCGGATATGCAAAGTTTTCTACGACATTGTTTTTGGTCATTTCTACGCTTTCTAGTTGGAATTCCACATTTGGAGCATAGGAAATAGCCTTAGATGAAGCCATTTTAAGAGACAAGTTATGATTTTAGAAAAAAGGTCTGGTTTTAAGATGAAGAACATACACAAGTTTTGAGATAAAATAGCAAGAGTTTGATTAATAATTCAAAGCGTGTGTGTGTTAAAATGTTGTGGGGATATACATAGAGAAGTGGGGAGGGGTGGTTTTTGCATATTTGTGAAATTCATTAAAAATTTGAAAACTGTTTTGTATAACCGTTTTGATATCCGCATTAAATGCAACCAATCCACTATCCGGGTTTTGCGCGACTGTCAAGGTGAACAGTTGCGCTGTTCTGCAAAAGTGCATTTTGCAGTGTGACGTCACCACATATAATATAAAAAGATATTACTTGTGAGGAGAGGCATTTAATGCCAAGTGGGAGATGTGGGGGCCCAAGATGTGGATGCCAGAAGGTATAAGAACATATATTCCTATATTAAATAGGTGTTTAGTTACCAACCTCGGACATTTACTAACTAAATACTTAGAGCATTAAGTGTAGCATTGAATGTCATTTGTTGAAGTCTTGAGGCCCCTGAATGACTTTTCATTCAGGGTGAGGGTGTTCAGGGAAGGTTATTCAGTGAGACATAAGATACTTATTCACTGAGGGATTTGATGAGTCAGGGACCAATGGTTATTATTATTTACACAAAGTTGGATAGGTTTAGTCAGTGGACTGATTCTCAATATCCAACATCCCCAATTCAGCTTTCAGTCTTGTGAAAGTTGGTTCATCCAATGGTTTGGTGAATATATCAGCTAGCTGATACTCAGTGGGGATGAAGTGTAATTCAATGTCACCATTCATGACATGGTCCCTGATGAAATGATATCTGATATCAATGTGCTTGGTTCTCTGATGAAGAACAGGATTGTTTGAGATAGCAATTGCACTTGTGTTGTCACAAAAGATGGGAACCATCTTGTAATGGATGCCATAGTCACTGAGTTGACTTTTCATCCATAGCACATTTGCACAACAACTGGCTACTGCAACATATTTAGCTTCAGCTGAGGACATGGCAACTGATTGTTGTTTCTTAGTACTCCAACAGACTAGTTTACCACCAAGGAATTGGCAGGAGCCTGAAGTACTTTTCCTATCCATGTTGCAGCCTGCATAGTCAGAGTCTGAGTACCCTTTGAGATCAAAGCCTGAACATTTAAGGTAGTACAATCCAAGATTTGGAGTACCTTTCAGGTACCTGAGGATCCTTTTCACAGCTGTGAGATGTGATTCTCTTGGGTCAGACTGATATCTGGCACATAAACAGACTGAGAATTGGATGTCAGGCCTTGATGCAAGTAGGTACATCAGTGACCAAATCATTCCTCTAAAAAGAGTTTGATTTACTGGTTTACCAGCAAGGTCAGGACCTAGGTTGTTTGGGGGAACCATTGGAGTTTTCACTGAAGCACAATCACTGAGCTCATACTTCTTCAGTAGGCTTCTAGTGTACTTTTCTTGACTGATGGAGGTTCCTTTATCAGTCTACTTGATTTGTAGTCCAAGGAAGTAAGTGAGTTCACCCATCATACTCATCTCAAATTTCTTTGCCGTCAGTTTTTCAAAATGTTTGCAAATTTTGTAACTTGTTGAGCCAAATATGATGTCATCCGTATACACTTGAACAAGAATGACATCTTCTTTTGTCCTATAGATAAACATGGTGTTGTCTATCTTGCCTCTGACAAATTTGTTTTGGATGGGAAAGGCTGAAAGAGTTTCATACCATGCCCTAGGAGCTTTTTTCAGTCCATAAAGGGCTTTGTCAAGCTTGCAGACATAGTCAGGAAACTCACTGCTTTCAAATCCAGGAGGTTGTTGAACATAAACTTCTTCTTTCAGTGATCCATTGAGGAAGGCAATTTTTACATCCATTTGATATACTTTGAAGTTCATGTAGGTTGCAAATGCAAGGAAGATCCTGATGGTTTCCATTCTTGTAACTGGTGCAAATGCTTCTTCATAGTCAATGCCTTCTTGCTGATTATAACCTTTGGCAACAAGTCTGGCCTTGTTTTTAATGACTATGCCATTTTCATCAGTTTTGTTCTTGAATACCCATTTCATGCCAATGACAGAAACATGCTGAGGGCATTTGACTAAGGTCATTACCTTGTTTCTGTCAAATTGTTCAAGTTCATCATGCATAGCCTGAACCCAACTAGGATGTTTCAGTGCTTCTTTGAAACTCTTAGGTTCAATATTGGAGATGAATTCCACAAATAGACATTCATTGGCTGAGGCTGGCTTAAGTTTAGCAGTCATTGTTCTAGTAAGCATTCCTTCAGTTGGCTCTACAATTATGTTGACAAGTTCTATATCTTTAGTCCTAGTCCAACTGTCCTGAGGTCTTGGATATTGATTTGAACTTGTGGAGGCCTGATTGGATGGTAGTGTAGGTTCAGGTGCAAAAACTTGAAGATCTTCAGGATCTTGAATATCTGACTGACCTGGTTGATCACTGAGATTGATTGGTTCCTGAACACTTTGTTCAGACTGATTGATTTCATCAGTAGATGTTTGTGCTTCAACAAACTCAGTGATGGTTGGATAAGGAAGGTTGTGTGGGATAATGTAATAGGATATATCAGCATCTGCTTGATATTGAGTGGAAGGATTACTATCAGGATTATATTCATCAGGAGGGTATCTTGATGAATCATCAATTCCTATCTCTTCCACTGAGGTGTTTGAGAATCTGATGGCTTTAGTACTCTCATCAAAGGTGACATGAAATGTTTCCTCAATTTGTTGTCTCCTTGTATTGAACACCCTGAAGGCTTTAGAGACAAGAGAGTATCCTAGAAAGTATCCATCATCAGCTTTTGCATCAAATTTCCCTATGTGATCCTTGTGATTATGAGTAAACAAAGGGCACCCAAAGACATGAAAATAGCTGATGTCAGGGATTCTTCATTTGAATAACTCATAAGGAGTTTTGCTATGTCTCTTGACAATGATGGATCTGTTTTGAGTATAACATGCAGTCTTAACTGCTTCAATCCAAAAATGTTTGGATAGAACTGATCCATTTAGCATTGTCCTAACAGCCTCAATGAGTGTTCTATTCTTCCTTTCAGCAACACCATTTTGTTC
The DNA here is from genome assembly GCA_021014915.2 of Artemisia tridentata subsp. tridentata. Taxonomy (NCBI): domain Eukaryota; kingdom Viridiplantae; phylum Streptophyta; class Magnoliopsida; order Asterales; family Asteraceae; genus Artemisia; species Artemisia tridentata. The sequence continues at coordinate 201,243,224 of CP139508.1, forward strand.
AGGTGTGTAAGGAGAAGAGAAGTTTTGAGAAATTCCTTTCTCATCACAGAAACACTTAAGATCATGGTTTTTGAACTCAGTCCCATTGTCAGTCCTGATTTGTTTGACTTTTGTGTCATTTTGGTTTTCAATGTTCCTGACAAAGGACATGATTGTTTCAGCTGGCTGACTCTTTTTGGTCATGAAGTAAACCCAAGTGTATCTTGAGTATTCATCCACAATGACCAGAGTATACTTCTCATGATGAATGGACATAGGACTGATAGGTCCAAAGAGATCCATATGGAGAAGATGAAGGTAGCTTTTGATGGAGAAGTTTTGTTTGGTTTTAAAGGATGCTCTATGATGTTTACCTTTTTCACAGGAAGAGCAGGGTTTATCCTTTGAAAACACAAGTGATGGTAAGCCAAGGACTTTGTTTTGTTTGACAAGATTGTTTATGTTTTTGAAGTAAAGATGGGAGAGTCTCTTATGCCAAAGCCAGTTTAGAGTTTCAGTGGCTTTAGCAAAGAGACAAGTTCCATTCTGAGTTAGAGTAGACATATCTAACACATAAACATCTTGTCTTCTTGGTGCAATAAGAACTACTTCTTTATTTGCATTAAAGATGGTACCTTGCTTATCATCAAATTGAACTATGTACTTAGCATCACATAGTTGACTGACACTGATAAGATTGTACTTGAGACCATTAACATAAGCTATCCTAGTCAAAACTATTCCACTACAGTTTACTAAACCATAACTTTCAGTGAGACATGATGAATTGTCAGCAAATACCACCTTAGGTCCTGGTTCCTCAACATATTTGCGCAGATATTCCTTCACACCAGTCATGCTCCTTGAACATCTACTATCTAGATGCCAAACAGACTCCATGGCATGTCTCTGCACAAATAGTAAACTGTTTCAGTTTTTTCTAAGACCCCACCTCTTGGTGGGCTTGGCTTTGATGGCTTTTTTAAAAGATACAATTGATGCATGGTTAGTGGTGGTATGGACTGTGCTTCAACAGATTTTACATTTGGTTGTTGATGTGGACTCAGTAGACTGAGAGGATGACTTGGTGGTTCCTCTTCTAGCCTGAATGACCTTTTCATGTCCTGAGGTGTCATGTGAGGGATCTCCACATATGTCACAACAGGGATCCATTAGACAATCATCATGAAGATGGTCATTGAAACCACAATGTGGACAAGGTGAAAAAGGCTTAGCCTTTTGCCTTTGTTTCTGTTTAGAATCAGAAGGATACTGAAAAGCTTGTGCTTTAAAGTGTGTTGCAGCATTGGATGAGACTGTGTATGACAAGTGATCAGAAGTCTTGTGATCTTCCTTTTTACATATCATGCAAAAGAGGATTCTAAAACAATCATCTTTGAAATTATTTGTATAGTTACACAGTTCACATCTTTGCTGAGGTTTTGAAGATTTTGTTTTGGAGGTGCTTGAGGAAGCTGGTTTGAGTTCCTTACTCTTAGATTGAGGTTTTTTAGATGATTCAATCTTTTCACTCAGCTTCCTGACAAGTTCAGCCAACTGATCATATTTTGAATCAGGGCTTTCAGTGTTCACCACAGTTGGGACTGAAGTTGTTGAGTCATCAGTGGGAACTGAGACTTCAGGTGTGGGTCTCTTTATGATGGTTCTACCCAATCCTTACTTCTCTTTTGGAGAATGTTGAGAGTAAACTAAAGGTGTTAGGTCTGAGCTAGGTGCAGCTCCCTGAAGGACTTTCAGTGGTGGGAGAGGTGTTTGTGATTCTGATTCAAACTCATTGACAGACTCAGCGTTACTGGGCTTATCCGTGAGTCCAAGCATATCTTTGACGGCCTCACTTTCAGGTTGCAAGATTTTCCCAGTCTCAAAGTTAGGTAACTTACTGTAAGGGTTGTTTCTTTCAACCCAGTCACTAGACTTGGGTTTCATTTCTTGCTCAAAAGATATGCCATGTGGAATAAAGGCCTTTTCACTATGACTCTCAATGAGGGATTCAGTGAGTTGGTCTTCTCCTATGATTTTCTTTTTAGAACTAGGAATAAGACTAACAGTTTCATAGACTTTAGGATTCTTTGTTGTCCAGCTTTCAATGACAGCCTTTTCTTTGTTGAGTTCAGTTTGAAGAGCTTGGTTTTGTTTTAAAATTTCAGTGTTTTGAATTTGAAGTGTAACAGCTTCTAGCTTGGCTTGTTTTAAGACAAGTAGTTCATCTCTACACTTGTTTAACTCTTGAACAAGTTTATTGTATTTTGAAAAAAAATTAAGTCTTTGCTCTTCATCAAACTTAAGATCAACATTAATGTAATTTAGGTAAGATTGCCAATCAGAATCATCATCCATAGATAGTAAAATATTTACCTTTTTCATGGTGATGTTAACCCACTCTCCATTTCTTGCACGGTTCTTTCCAACAGCCAGCTGATCATTATCTGAAAGTGTCATCAGTGCAGTGACTCTTACTTCTTCATCATCTGAGGAGACCTCTTCTTCATCCCAGTAATAGGCTTCAGCCACAAGTACTTTGTTCTTTGTTTGAACAGGTTTAGAGGTTTGAGCAGCCTGAGATACTGAGGGAGTGGCCTCAAGGAGAGCAAGTTTAGCTTTAGCTTTTCTATACTTAGCTTCAAAGTCCTTTTGATCATTTTGAATAGTTTTGTTTTGAAAATTTTGAGAAGACTGAAGCATTTTTTGTTAAAACTTGCTAGTTCCTGAAGAAGAACTATTACCAGAGAATTTATATGAGGGTTTTGAGGTGGTTTTAGAAAAACAGTCTTTTGCAAAATGACCCTTTTTACCATATTTGAAACATTCGGTGGTTTCATTTGCTTTTGCTTTAGAAAAGTTTGACTGATTTCTTTTAATAAAACGTTTAGAGTTAGCAAGGAGTGCCCTTTCTTGAAATTCAATATGCAAGTCATTAAGGTACTCCTCACTGATTCTCTCATCAGCCTCATCATCAGAATTCTCTTGGAAATCCTGCACAACACCATTAGCATGAAAGGCAGTAGATAAGGGTATGGTTGTCAGGGTCTTTTTGGTCTCAAGAGCTTTCTTTGAGTCTGGGTATCTCCTTGAGATTAAGTTGTCCTCATAGACAAACTTCCCATAGATCTCAGGGAGCTCAAGATTTTGAATGTGATTAGCATTCCTAAGACCCTGAGAGAAGCTTAACCACTTCTCAGGGAGACTGTTGACAAAGCCAACATTGATTTCATGCTTAGACAAGACTACACCATCATTTGATAGTTCATTTATCAAGGTTTTGTATCTAGTATAGGTCTGAGAGAGACTTTCAGAGTCTTTGGCCCTGAAAGTGTTATACTCAAGTTTCAGGTCCATAATCCAGTTTTCCTTGGTATCTGAGGGACCTTCAAAGCTGTAAACCAAGTCAAGCCAAGTTTGTTTGGCTGTTGTATAGTTAATGACTGATTCCATTGTATCGTCAGGAAGACATGATATAATGATGCTTTTCAGGCGTTGGTCTTGGTTAACCACCATTCTCTCATCAACAGTCCACAGAGCTTCAGGTTCAAGTAACCCTTCAGCAGTCTTAGGGACATAGGGACCTTCATTGATACATGTGATGTAGTATGATTCCATACCAGTCAAGTAGCAAAGCAATTCTCTTATTTCACTTGCTAAATTTACCAGCTTCTAGTCTGGGAGCAACATCTGAATAGCTTCCTCCTTTTTTGTCAACTAGTTGGGGTACATTACTATCAGCCATGGTAGGATTTTGGTTTTAAAAACCTTTTGAGCACTCTTTAGTTTTTGAAAGATTTTATAAACCAGAGGCTCTAATACCACTTGTTGTTCCCTTTACACAATTAGAATTAACTACAAAGTTAAGCTAATGGTGTTCCATGACTAAGTAATATATTGATTAACTAAGCAAAATAATGATAAAGACAAGAGTTTTTCAACGTTTAAATTTTTATTAGAAGTTAATCAAAAGAATCTATACCCAAGTGTTTGCGGAAAAAACACTTGGTATTGAAATGACAAGTATGGTGTTGTCTCCTCACTAAACTTAAGCTAAGCTTAAGTGGCAACTATAAGGAACCACTGAGCTATCTCAGGGACTAGGTTGCTCTTTGGAGGAGTAAAAGTGGTTTGTGAATGTCTAAGCATTAATTGCACAAACTTGTCCACTTTTTCTCCCTTATGATCCTATTTATAGACAAGTATAAAAGAGCACCCGTGACTTAAAAGACAAAAAATGACCTAAGCTAATCAGGACAAAATATTGATACCTAAGCTAATCAGGACAAAATACCGATGTATTTTGTCGCTGTTACAAGAACCTATTTTGGGCATAAGACAATATTGCTTTCTGAGTAACAGTGATGACACTGTTCTTGTTCTAAAGCCTTTCAGGGAAAGTTTGACTTTGGCCTGATAAGGACTTCTCCTTATCTTTTCAAACCCTTCCCGCCTTGTCCCGCCTTTCTTTCAGTCTTCAAGTTCTTCAGTCTTTTGTCTTCAGTCATCATTCTTTATTCTTCATAGTTGTTGAAGAGACTATGGTTCAGTGAGTTATTGTCATCACTCACTGAACCCATTATCTTCTTCTTTGGCTTAGGTGCCATTCAGGAAGTTCCGCCTCACTGAATGGTGAATCCTTCTTCTTAGACTCGTCCTAGGCATCTTGAAGATAACTCACTGAGTGACTGTTCACTCAGTTACCTGAGAGCGTTTAAGGTTATTTGACACTTAGGATAATTTGTATTCAAATCCTTGTTTCAGGACGCTTGGGTACTGAATGAACCCAACAAAGAGTAGTTTAGTAATTTTAATATGTTGAATTTTGCAATAATGCAATATGTGATTCATGGTCTACATATAACATAGATAATTACAAACTAACATTTTTTAGTTACCTTCCTTTCTAAATTATATTAAATCTTTACATTTCACAATCAATAAACCAAATGGTTTTAAGCCAACTTTTATCTATAGATTAGCTACTAACTTTATACAAGTGTTTATGAAATGAAAAATATAGAGTTGTAGTTTTACATGTATAACAACCTTTTATAAGTACAAGGTAATTAAAACGTTAACACAAACCTCAATGACATCACAAACATTAGATTTTCAATGCTTAAAAGCGCAGGTGACAATCCCTCGTTAATTAACGGTTTGTAAGATGGGTGAGGTTCTTGCACTCTTGGAGTCATGCAGCTGACTAAGAGCCAGGTTGAGTTATGGCTCATGATCGATTAAAAATTACCAATGCGCATGATTTGGAATTGTTGGAAATGCTGGAAATGCAAAGAGGATTTATTTATTCAGTAGAACTTTCTATTGTAATAACGTTGAATGGCTTGGGTGATTAGAAACGGGTTGGTTAGGTCGTTAACCCAAAACATGTTAACCGTGTCTAGGTTACTATTTTACCATCGACACCTGTTGAAACTATTGAAAACTTCTAATGTAGCCTTTAAGAAAATTGGCATGGTAAATTATGCCTAAATTGTAGACTACAAAAACCCTTAAAGTTTTTGTTTGAAGTTGGTAGTTTTTAATTTACTCTTTATTATTAGAGTCTAAGGATTTTGCTAAACACTGTCCACCGGGTAATATTTAATATGAATATAAAAGGAAATTTGAACTTTGTTAAATAAAAAATGTCATATATTTAAGTTAATTTTTATGTTCATTTATTGTGCATTAAATGCATAATTACTTTAAATATGAAAAAAACACATTGTTTAATGTGCCTTAAGCATTGCCCAGTGGGCAGTGTTTAGCAAAACCCTTTTAATAAATTTGATCTATTATATTTCTTGTTAATTAATAGTTGCGGTTAATTTGAAACAGCAAAAAAAATAAAAAGAATAACTATATGTCCATAAGGTGTGATTTATCTTGAATCGTATACCGGGAATCATTTTTCTTATACTTGATTTTTTCTTTGCTTTTGAAGAAAAAAATTAGTTGTGTATTTTGCTCGATCGACTTAATGTAGTCAACTTAACAAAGTAGTCTGAGACCTTAGTTTGAATCTCATTCTCCATATATGGATCTCTATTTCAACCTGTGCATTTCAGTGGTCATAGTTTTGAACAAATATCTATCATTATCCTTATTTGTCATAACCTTGACTTGAACTCATATACATAACACTTTTAACAGTAGATTATATAAATGACTTTCACTAACAAACTAAAATAATAACATCACAAAATTACTTTCTCTTCAAGCTTCAATATTACTTAGCGGTGTGCGTGGTTCCTGTATATATAATTGCTTTACTTTGTAATTAAGTTTTCAATTAATGGAATATTTATAGTGTTTATTATATGATATATGCATGTAAAAAGTAAATGATAAGTAATTAGTATTTGTGCTCTATGTGGTAATGAAAATCCAATGCGGATGTAACAGTGAAGATATTGTATTTGGTAGAGTCAAATGCATTGTGGTAATGTGCATGCTCTTGTAACTTAAATCTCAGAAAATGGCTTTTGTCTTGCTTCAAAACTTATAAATCAATTTTATTTGATTGATCGTTAAACTGATATCAAAATATTAGGTGGTATTCCTATGAAAGAAAATAAATTGAACTTTCAAACCTCGTATATCTTTACTATATGTAACCAAACAGGTCAAGACATGGGCGCACTCAACTTTTAGGTTCCATATTAGACGTGCACGTTTGGTCACACGCAACATAACAGCGCACCATAATTTTTTTGGGCCAGCTTAAAGTCGCAGCTCAGGCCGTCACATAGAAGCTATGAGAGAGAAAGGTAGGAAGTTATCCAATGAGGCCCGACGGGTACCAAAATAATATTTTCGGGTATGCGCTTGCCCAATGCAAACGGTCCACAAAGTTGTGCACAAAAGCAACCACGATAAATGTTATATATATATATATATATATATATATATATATATATATATATATATATATATATATATATATATATATATATATATATATATATATATATATTTTTTTTTTTTTTTTTTACAAAAAAACAGCAGTACACCAACAGCAACCACATCTTGAAACAAAGATGATCATACACGCAAAAAAACCGGCCTAAAAATCATTTGCCACATGTTCCACAGCGGAACAAAAGGTTATCCACAACCCATGATCCTAGCATATTTATAATCTATAACATTTACCATGGTTGCTTGCATACAAAAAAGTGGTCACCTGCCATGGCTGCAAAAATAACAGTTTACCTAGCCAAGACACTAGCGCGCTCAACTTTTAGGTTCCATAAAAAGGTTTATCGTTCACCCATAATATGAAGAGTGCAAATTCAGTTATAGACTTTAAATAAACTTTCTCTCCATTTTTATTCCCGCACGATATTGACTAATCATGATCATAAAGTTTATAAAAACCAATAATTTGCAAACGGGTACGAAAAGAATATTTTCGGGTCTGGGATTACCCAATGCAAACGGGCCACAAAGTTGTGACCAAAGAAACCAACCCTTTTGTATGTATGTGTTGGGCATTAAATTGGCGAAACACCACACAGGTCAATATCAGGCCAAAATAATATCGCAAAGAAAATATCACCATTTCAATTCTGCCAGAATGTTGTTAGATAACGTACGTTACCACCACTCGGGAACCATGTCATAAGTGGTGATCAGTATTTGACCAAGGGAAAGTATCCCAACCATATTACCAACAGCTGCAGGAGTTATCTTTTTTCGTAACCAAATACCGAACACCATAAAAGTGGTCACCTGCCATGGCTACAAACATAACAGTTTACCAGGCCAAGACACGGGTGCGCTCAACTTTTAGGTTCCATATTAGGTGTGCCCGTTTGGTCACATGCAAAATAACAGCGCACCATAAGCAAACTCATAACCTCTTATCGACCCGTCATGCTTGCAAACACCACCTCTGTGGTGGTAGCCCGCCAATATACAGATACTATCACCACTCGGGTACCACGTCATAAGCATTGATCAATATTTGACCAAGAAAAAGTATCCCAGCTACATTACCAACAGCTGTAGGAGCACAACTTGAACAACAGTACGACCCAAGCATATGAATCCAAAAAAGTGGTCACCCGCCATGGCTGCAAACATAATAGTTTACCTGGACAAGACACGGGCGCGCTCAACTTTTAGGTTCCATATTAGGCGTGCACGTTTGTTCGCACACAACATAACAGCGCACAGAGGTTGTGTTTGCAAAAAGCATAACATCAATTTTTCCTAAAAATCATGAGCTATAAAATCACAGGTAGCAGATATGCAGATCTAACATTAAGATACATTTCACATGATCTAAAAATCCGCATCAATCACCTGTATAGGTAGCAGATATACAGATCAAACATCAAGAAACTTAAAAACAACATTATAAATATCACAAACCTAGTAACGATGGCATTTTTTCTACACAAAGTAGATAAAGATAATAAAAATGATCTACCTAACCCTAGATCTAGAATATAACATAATAAAAATAAGAAATCCTTGGCTAAAAAAGAGGGCTTTCCTGTAGCAGTGACAGATGGCGTTTTGAAGACCATAACAACCATAAAAGACCATAAAATAATCCATCTGTGTACTTGTAACACCCAAAAGTTTGAGCACTATATGTGGAAACCGTAGAGGGGGGTAAATACGTTTCCATTTAAAACTTAAAAACTTTTTGTATTAAACTCCCGATCAAATGTGATGTGATATGAAAAGTGTAAACAATAATCATATATCATCTAGGGATGAATAAATTAAACTACAACACAAGCACAATCACCCATGACACATACCTAATTAACATAACATAAGCAACTAGCCACACAAGCATAAAAGCAATGCAAGTATAAACGTAAGACGATAAAGAATGAAATGTAAGTAAAGAGATAAGTAAGAAGGCGCAAACCGGACACGATGATTTATAGTGGTTCGGTCACGAAGCTCCACTTCGCCCTACTCCACTCCCCAAGTACCCAACTCGAGAGTTACTTCACTAATCAACAAACTCCCTTCAGGCGGAGAAAACCGTACACGTCGCTTAACTTGTTTTCCGACACTAAGCTAGATGTCGAGTGCTAATCTTAGCTAGCACCAATCTACACGTCGATTATCCTATTTTCGACACTAAGCTAGATGTCGAGTGCTAATCTTAGCTAGCACCAATCTACCACAATCTACCCTTGATCCACATGATCAATCACACAAGCCCAATGGCTTCAAGAGATCTCCAAGATCTCGACACGATCACAATGATCTACTCCCACTTGACTCGATCTACCCGATCTACCCTTGATCCACTTGATCAATCACACAAGCCCAATGGCTTCAAGAGATCTTCACTATCTCTTAAGATCACAATGATCTTGACTCACTTTCTCACAAAAGAAAAATAATCTTGACGTATGCTATGATACAACAGGTGTGTAACAAATGTTACAATAACCTAACAAGTACTACAACTCTTGTATCTTCTTGGATACCTTGAGTTCTTCTCTTGCAAATGAAGAGGTATGACAACACTATGTATCTACTTGGATACTTTATGTTCTTCTCTTCCTAGTGAAGAGGAATGAAGAGGATCACTTGGTGGAATGAAATGATCACTCTTAAACAAACTAAGACTCTCTAAATGATCAAAGAAAGTCATCTAAGTGGGGAGAGATTAGACCAGATAAAAATGACTGGAAAAATCAAGTTGGAAGTGTGAAATGGTCTACTATTTATAGGCAAGGGAAAAACTAGCCGTTATAGACCCACGGCTCCACTAATTGTCAGACGGCTCCACTAAATTTAGTGGAGCCATCAGTAGTTAATGGTACCGTGGACGCTCCTTCGTTTGTCTTTAGTGGGGAAGGTTTATTTGGGAATGTTTTGAGCTGTTTTGGGGGGAAAATTGACTGTTGGGATTTTTAAACTTATTTTTCAAAATAAAACATTTATTTTTAATTCAAAAATAATTTGTAAAATATATTTTTGAAAAAATGTTTTGTCACATTAAAAATGTGAAGTTTAGAAAAATATAATCCTTTGATCATTTGTCAAGTAGTAGATTTGTTTGTCCATACCTTGAGTGATTTATGTCGGGATGGAAATCTACGACTTCGTTGAAGCATACTTGAGACGTCGGGAGGTGTTGATGTAAGTATGCATTGATGATATGTGTTTACAAGTAACTTGCACATTTTACGTTATGCATCACAAGTTACATGTTTGTCATTATTAAAACCGAAGAAACCATTTAGTTTAAATATCGTAATATTTGCACTAACAATCTCCCCCTTTTTGATGATGACAAATATGTAAACCGTAACACATAGTAAAATGTAAAAGTTACCTGTTTACACTCCCTTCTCCCCCTTTTGTCGAATCAAAAAGGTAGTTGCCTCGAGCGCTCCCTTGAATTCATTCCCTACTCCCCCTTATTATACTACTATCCTTTCTCCCCAGAAAGGCGAGCTTGCATCATCCCAGTGAAGCCTTCTATCACAACTAGTGAAGACGACTCCATGCTATGTATTCAAATACTCCTGTGCTCCCCCTAGCTCAATGCTTCCCTATGGTGACTTAATCCCCTAGTTTATTTACCATAGTATCTAGCGGATCCATGGATCAAATTCTTACAAAGGCTTTTCCTACATTAAGGGTTAGCTTCGTGCAACATAATATATAACAGTATAGGAGCAAAATTATAGGGATATAATACACATAGCAAGACATGCAAGGGTTAAAATATGTGAGTGACACAACCTAAAAGTGTGCTAAAAGGGTAAAGACCAAAAATAAAGCCCAAGAAAGTTGAGCGACACAAAAAGATGAATGCATATAGCAATTCAAAGACACTTGAGTGTCATAACCCGACCGACAACCTAAGGTGTAATTGTTCAATCAATCACACTAACAAGAACAAGATTCGTTCGTTGACTGACACACAAAATGACTTCTTCCAAGTTGTCATTAGGAAGGCAAGTTCTAACAAAACTTTTGAACAACATAATCATCTACCTAAGATTATTGATGTTAAGGATAGTTTGTTGATAAGACATACTCTAAATGATTACTATTATGACAAGTAGTGCCATAAAGTAGACTCGATAGAGGTTATGAAAATGTGAATGATGAGCACCTAGATGCGAATGGAAATGATTCCATAAGGTGGGAGAGTGTTGGTTGTGGTGACAACAAGGAAAACTTAGGGTATGTGGTTGTAGGGGATAAATAATGGGATGACCCATTAGTGGTTGTGGTGATGGTGATAGTGATAAGGATGATGTGATAGTGCCAAGTTCAAAAGGGGTTGATGGTGATAGGGTTAGTGTGAGAGCTAAAGGTTGTGGTGGACTTGGTGGAGGTAAGGGTGTGGGAATCCTAAAGGTGGATGATGATGATGATGTGGTTGGAGATGTTGGTTTTGCCCTTTGAGGAAAGGTGGGAAAGGATGGTTTAGATTAATATATCGTTTGCACTGACAATGAGATGCATGATATATTTCAAAAGAGAAAAATCAAATGTGCATGTGATCCTAACAGGATTGGGGTTGGATATCTCTAACGGGTTGAGGTAACAAAGTTCTAGATTCCTAGTTTGGATGATCCTAGTTGTTTGTTTGAGATAATTTGGTACATGAAGGGTTTCGTGTGATTGTTAGGATTGAAGGTTGTTTAACTAACTATCACGTATCCAAAGTGAGGAATAGTTGTAAGGTTTGAGTGTGATGATCGATGAGTTGAAGGTTGTAAGGTTTGAGTGTGATGATCTATGGGTTGAAGGTTCTTAGACTAACTGTCACTGTCAAGAGTGAAGTGTAGCTAAAAGGTTTGAGTGGGATTGATATAAGGGTTGAAGGTTGCAAGGTTTGAGTGTGATGATCGATGAGTTGAAGGTTGTAAGGTTTGAGTGTGATGATCTATGGGTTGAAGGTTCTTAGACTAACTATCACTGTCAAGAGTGAAGTGTAGCTAAAAGGTTTGAGTGGGATTGATATAAGGGTTGAAGGTTTTAAAACTAAATATCACTGTAAAGAGTGAAGTTTAGTTATAAGGGTTGAGTGTGATGATGAAAGATATTAATGTGTGGTTTGAAGATGAGATGCAAGATATGCTTTCAATAGTGAGGCCTTATATAGGCAAGAGTTGTGGGATTCAAACTAAAGTTGGTGTTAGAGTCCTATGGTGTAGTGAGGGAATTCTAGGGTGTATGTGAGTTTGCAAAATTTTGCAGGTTTGAGGTTAGGGATGCAGGGATCTAGAGGAAACAGTGAGAATTCGTCAAACATAGGCACGGTACCACTAAATACCATACGGTACCATTAACTTTAATGGTACCGCGGCCTATTTAACGGTACCGTGACCTGGAAGTCACGAATTTTCCTGTGCAGCCTAGTTCTGGGCAGCTAAAGGGAAGTTTCCTAGGGAATAAGAACCATATTTGTGTGTTCTTGAGAGTGTTTGTTGAAAGACTATATGAGTGTGTTTTCGCTCCCCCTTAATCTATGACCATCCGGACAAGATGTGTGAAATAAAAAGGAAAACAAACGTTGTTGGAAGCGATGAGCTTAGTAACGTCATGACTAGTGGTGGATAGCATACAATAAACTTCACCTTTGAAGTCACGTAGCTCTTCTCAATCATTGTGAATATTCATAGAACATTCATATGATGAGGCATGTGATCATGTGGAGATATCCTAAGGGTTAAGAAGATAAAATCTTCAAGTTTGTGAGGTTAGTGATAAGGTTCTAGTGGGGTTATCTATGTTGATGAAGAAGGGTTATCGCAACGTATCCTAGCGGTTCTTCGCTTGAGGTGTGTGGAAGGTGAGTGGGATGTGGAAGCATTGGTAGTGTTTAGTACCATGCGGAAGTGAAAGGGAAAAGGCTAAGGAATCAGATGATAGATAGAATCTATTTTGATAGGAGACGGTTTTGGTTCAAGACTACATCGAGTGGGTTTTGATAGTGTTGGTGAGAATTGAAAGCAAGATTTTTGACAAAGAAATTTCACATATGTTGTGATTTTTCTGGACTTTAGATTAAAAGAATTTATACCAAATAAATTCCTTTATGAATGAATCCAACGGGATTCGGTGAACGTTGATCGAGAACGAGAGATGACATTTAATTGCATTTCGCAAATTAAATATACTTTAAATATTTCGGATGAAATATTTAAGTTGTCATTGGAATTTAAGAGGATTTCACGAATAAATCTCGCTGATTTAGTGAGACTTTTCGCCACGAGGAAAGAATTTATACCTAATAAATTCTTTGAACGGTACTGGACGAGAAGAGATGACTTCTATATTTCCGAGGAAATATATAGGTAGTCATTAGAGCGATGTGAAGGATGACTTAATATTTCCAGTGAAATATTTAGATAGTCATGAGAGGGATTTAAAGAATGACTCAATATTTCCAGTGAAATATTTAAAGAGTCATGAAACGAGACACACGAGATGACTACAGTATTTCCAGTGAAATATTCAAGTAGTCATAAGAGGGATACAAGGGATGACTTTAATATTTCCAGTGAAATATTTAAATAGTCATAAGATTTATGGAATATGTTCAATCATTCCTAGACCTAGACGAAGATGGTTAGGGGATTCTCGGTTGAGAGGTTTGGTTGATTTACGGATTTCGATGTGCTTCACACGTGAGTGTTTCACGGGGTTTTGAAAGACGTAAAGCTAGGCCTATGGTGCTGATTCGCAGCAGGGTTTGGGATCTTAAGAAGTGTGTAATCACACGAGGATGAAATGAAACTACTAATCACTTATATAGTAATTCGTGAGTCCTTTTTCACCTGAGGGTTAATGTTAGCTTTTAGCTTTTGGATGAGCGTTTTAACATATGTTGTTAAAAGGCATGAATATGATGTTTCAGATATGACATTTAACAGTTGCGATCGCAAGTTAAACTTACTTGAATATTTCGGATGAAATATTTAAGTTGTCAATCCTACTCTGAGTTCTACTAGGTTTGTATCTAACCTTCCCATGACAAAAGGGTGTATAACTTGGAAGAAGGCGAAGTGATGACTAGGGAATTAGGACAACTTCGCGATTACTCTAACTTATAGGTTTTGACACTAGTGTATGACTCTATGACTTCTAAGGTTTCATAGTGATGGACATACCTAATTCCTAATGTGTCAAAAGGGGCATAGTGTGGGTGCAAACTTTACAAGCAAATTATGTAAAATGCACATAAGAAATAAATGCAAACATCATGCAAAACATGATAATCATTTAGCATTTAAGATCATGAAGACATTTAATCATATCTTACGAGAACATGTTATCATTTTGAAACACGTATGTGGGATGCAAGCAATCTAAGTTTGCTAAGGCAGATCCTAATTACTACTTGTTTAAAATGAAATCCTGACGGGAGATAAAGTTCACCGATGTAAACTATCTCTAGTCAAATATAGAAATGAAAATTTTTCAAATTAGAGAATGAGTATAAGACTATCACTAGTGGTGCTCAATTAAGGCTAAACACGACCATTTTTACGAGTTATACACGAACCCAACTTCTCTCCTGGAAGCAATTCAACCGTTAGGTCAAATTGAATTTCTAGTGCGATAGGTTCTCCAGTAGTCATTCTCATGTTAGAAAAATTCAATCCTATATTTTCCTATCGAAGTATAGCAAAGATGATATTAGCTTGTTTCGCTAATATATGGCCTAATATGACTCAATTAACCATACTTTGAAATTCGGTTAAGAAAATGACATGTCTTACACAACTCTTAACAAAGGCAAGCGAAATGTTTTAATTTCGTGTTTGATATTTAGAAGTTATTTGATGAAGATGGTGCATTTTATGATCTCTTGGACAACATCTTTGTTTGTTGAGTTGTTATATGTTATTTTAACATGATTTGGTTTCCTAGAACCAAAAGACACTCTAATGTGATACAATGTAGAATCTTTTACATCGTGTGTGTTTCAAGAATGCTCCTTTGCATATCTTGAGGGAGAATCTAGTAAATGTTACTTACCTCAATAGATCTTGTGAGTATTTTAATTAAAATGAGACATACTATTTATTTCAACAAGTATGCTTTTCTAAGAGGAAACTTATCACTCTTACGAATGCTTTGTGAAACAAGTATTTTAGTGTATGACCAATTTTACTTGTTTATGCAATGACACATGTCGTATTAGGTTATTATTCAACTCTAATATCCTATATTTGTTAACATGATGCAATGTATTCTCTTGTAACATAACCATTCATGTTACAAAGAAAATAAGATGCATAGGATATAAGTTATCCTTTGTCAATCTTTTGATAAGAGAAATACATGTGATATTCTCAAAGATTGGTGACTTACATAATAGTTAATAACATATTATGTGTGACACTTTTACTAGACATGTGACTTTGAGTGTTGAGTCGTTCATGAGCAAAGTTTACATATGTTGTTTGTTTGCTCGTGTTTGGTTTTTCGGAAAATGACACATTTACTAATTGCATTGCAATGTAAATTACTTGTATATTTCGGATGAAACATCCAAGTTGTCAATCCTACTTAGTTGTGTATTTTATGCATTTTTAAACATATTAATTTAATGTTTGGAACACAACAATTGGACAACAAGACTCAATATGGCATCTTCAACACAAGTGTGAGTTATGATCCGATGCATATTGTTTTCGTCTTGAGAGGACGTCATTATTTTCATAACAATCGCGTGTGATTGAGTATGTAGATTCAGGATAATATATTTCATCATATTTTGATGTTATCTTGAAGCTAGACAAATAATGACTCCAATTTCATGTCCATGCTCGAAAACTTGTCAATTGGATTCGATAATGATATCAATCATAATTTGAATAATGAATTGATATGTACTCGAAATCTTTCTTGACCCTCACAATCACTCCTTTTAAAAAGAAAATAAAAATTTAAGGAATGTGTTCCATTTATTCTAATACTAGTTGTATGTGTGAGGTTAATGACATATTAAGTTACTACTTTGATATTGTCATTTATTTTTATTTGAGAAAAACTATTTATATTATTAAGTATAATACTCTTAGTTTTTCGACACCTCATTAGTATAAAAATAATTATCTTAACCATTTTTATACCACATACATAAAATACTAAATGTTTAAAACATTTTGTATGTGTGTTAAATCAATGCAAGTTTAATACATTTTCTTTTACTTAAATACTAATGTATTAAAATGACCTTTTATCTTGTTTAGACAACCCATGGTCAAACAAGACAAAATGATGTAATGTTTTAAAGATCATGTTACGGATTTTATGAAAGTGTTAAGTATTTTGGGGTGATATACTTTTTACACTTAAACCTTTGGAAAAATAATTGTGTAAGACAATATCTTTCGACACACATGATCTACCAACTTAGTTTCTATTCCTAAGAAGGTTACTAAACCATTTTAAAAACTTGCAACAAATGCAAGAAAAATGGTCTATGCCTATATGCAATGCAAAATCAATTACGCAACTTAGTGCAAGAAGTCTAGTCTAAGTCCTAGCAACAAGGCATGAAATACACTTATGCTTATAGATAAAATTAGCTCAACTAAAGATAACAATAAGCATACAAAAGTATTAACTAACAATACTAAGACACAAAGAAAAGCAAATAGTCATTTAGCAAAACACACAAAGATACTTATCGTCATTTTGTGTATTAAGTATAACAATGTACACTTAGCTTGATTTTATTTGAAAATGAATTATTTTCCTCCCCATTTAAAAATTTGATCAAGTTCAACACCTTGAAATCATGAATACATCAACGTGTGATGTTCACTTTGTGATTTGACAAAAAATTTGTGCAATCGGCATGACCGGAAAAGACTCTCTGTTACGAATTGAAGACTCTCGTAAACTTTACTTTACAATCACTTTCTAAAAGTATTTTTAAGTGAAAGTAGACTCAATTACGTTTAAAACGATAGGTGGCACGACTCCTACGGACTTACGGTTGATTTTATACGAATTTTTGAAAATAACCAAATTCTGAAAAACAGACGAAGGTACCAGACGAAGGTACCGTTAAATTTAGCGGTACCGTCCATATTCAATGGAACCGTCCATTATATTTAACGGTGCCGTACCTGTTACTTCAGTTTTGAACAGAACCAACTTTTATTAATTTAAAAAAACCTTCAAGCTAGTATGACAACGTATACTTAACAACAAAACTTGTAAGTATTAAGCAACTAAATACTTTTCATATTTTTATCATCTTCATGGGTAATTTGATACATGGATCGTACTCAATTTTGAAAACCATTTGTTTTAAAAATTTGAGCGACGTGGCTCTGTTACCAATTGTGGAAACCGTAGAGGGGGGCGAATACGTTTCCATTTAAAACTTAAAAACTTTTTGTATTAAACTCCCGATCAAGTGTGAGGTGATATGAAAAGTGTAAACAATAATCATATATCATCTAGGGATGAATAAATTAAAATACAACACAAGCACAATCACCCATGACACATACATAATTAACATAACATAAGCAACTAGCCACACAAGCAAAAACGCAATGCAAGTATAAACGTAAGACGATAAAGAATGAAATGTAAGTAAAGAGATAAGTAAGAAGGCGCAAACCGGACACGATGATTTATAGTGGTTCTGTCACGAAGCTCCACTTTGCCCTACTCCACTCCCCGAGTACCCAACTCGAGAGTTACTTCACTAATCAACAAACTCCCTTCAGGCGGAGAAAACCGTACACGTCGCTTAACTTGTTTTCCGACACTAAGCTAGATGTCGAGTGCTAATCTTAGCTAGCACCAATCTACACGTCGCTTATCCTATTTCCAACACTAAGCTAGATGTCGAGTGCTAATCTTAGCTAGCACCAATCTACCACGATCTACCCTTGATCCACATGATCAATCACACAAGCCCAATGGCTTCAAGAGATCTCCAAGATCTCGACACGATCACAATGATCAACTCCAACTGACTCGATCTACCCGATCTACCCTTGATCCACTTGATCAATCACACAAGCCCAATGGCTTCAAGAGATCTTCACTATCTCTTAAGATCACAATGATCTTGACTCACTTTCTCACAAAAGAAAAATAATCTTGATGTATGCTATGATACAACAAGTGTGTAACAAATGTTACAACAACCTAACAACTACTACAACTCTTGTATCTTCTTGGATACCTTGAGTTCTTCTCTTGCAAATGAAGAGGTAGGACAACACTATGTATCTACTTGGATACTTTGTGTTCTTCTCTTCCTAGTGAAGAGGAATGAAGAGGATCACTTGGTTGAATGAAAGGATCACTCTTAAACAAACTAAGACTCTCTAAATGATCAAAGAAAGTCATCTAAGTGGGGAGGGATTAGACCAGAGAAAAATGACTGGAAAAATCAAGTTGGAAGTGTGAAATGGTCCACTATTTATAGGCAAGGGAAAAATTAGCTGTTATAAACCCACGGCTCCACTAATTGTCAGACGGTTCCACTAAATTTAGTAGAGCCGTCGGTACTTAATGGTACCGTGGACGCTCCTTCGTTTGTCTTTAGTGGGGAAGGTTTATTTGGGAATGTTTGGAGTTGTTTTGGGGGGAAAATTGACTGTTGGGATTTTTAAACTTATTTTTCAAAATAAAACATTTCTTTTTAATTCAAAAATAATTTGTAAAATTTATTTTTGAAAAAATGTTTTTTCACATTAAAAATGTGAAGTTTAGAAAAATATAATCTTTTGATCATTTGTTAAGTAGTAGATTTGTTTGTCCATACCTTGAGTGATTTATTTCGGGATGGAAATCTACGACTTCGTTGAAGCATACTTGAGACGTCGGGAGGTGTTGATGTAAGTATGCATTGATGATTTGTGTTTACAAGTAACTTGCACATTTTACGTTATGCATCACAAGTTACATGTTTGTCATTATTAAAACTGAAGAAACGGTTTAATTTAAATATCGTAATATTTGCACTAACACTATTGACTTCACTGTATCTCCCCTCACATAATCACTATAGACACAATAAACCCGATTTGTATGGATCGGGTATATATACATCGGCCTGTTTTTTTTTTGTCAGCCTTAAATTCGGAGCTCAGGCCGTCACATAAAAGCTATGAGAGAGAAAGGTAGGAAGTTATCCAATGGGGCCGAACGGGTACCAAAATAATATTTTCAGGTATGGGCTTACCCAATGCAAACGGGCCACAAAGTTGTGCACATTAGAAACCACGGTAAATGTTATATTCTTTTAATTTATTCATCTTATAGTTGAGGATGATTTTATAATAGTTATATTTATCTTTTGTTGTATTGGATAAAGATTTTTTATAGATCACATACCGTAAAACTCAAAACAATTATATATATATATCTAAAAGGCAGGAGTTGGGCTTCTTAAATAAGTTGTACCGAACAGTGCTAATAACAGTAACACGTGCTTTCAATGATTGTACAATACTGTTATTAGCACTGTTCATGCATTCTACACCACAAAACATCAGGAGTTTTTTATTATTATACCACTGTTCATGCTTAATATTATACTAAAACCTTCCTTCCCCATTAAAAAAACACACACAGCCACACCTCTTATCCCCGGATCTTGAAGCTTCTTCCACCTAAACAAAATTCAAAAATGAATCTTCTCTCCATGAATTCGGCAACCCAAATATATGATTAAAAAAAGAAAATAAACCTACATCCAGATCCTTCGACAACGACGACACAAAACAAATGGGTGAGTGCTACGCAGGAAAGTGGTAAGCTTAATTAAAGTTTTTTGTGATTATATCGAACCCAAAAACACACACTGGATCTATCAAAAAAATCAGAGATCCTCTAATTTGTGTTTGGGTCTATAATTTTTTTTCCAGGCTTTTGTTTGATCAGTTACTCAGTAGAATTAGGGGGGTTTAATTAAGGTTTTGGATTTCGAATTAGGGTTAGGCTCTCCTTAGTTTTGGTTGTAGATACAGCGAAGGTTAGGCCGGTGAAAGAAATGGATGAGGAGGAGGATGATGTGGAGGTGGTGGTTGAGGAGAAGGATTTTGAGACTTTGTATCCGTATTGGAACGCTGGGTTGGTGTCGGAAGTTTCGTCGCCGTTGAAGTTTCCTGTGGGTGTGGTTGAGTTGGTTAAGGAGAATTTGAGTTTGATTGGGGACGTTAAGGCAAACAAATGGATGAGAAGTGGAAAGTGCTTTTTGAGAATGAGACGTTGTTGCGGAGGAAGAGAATTGCTGTGCAGGTAAACAAGCATTGGAATTTGCAAATAATTTAAGTATGTAATAAATTTGGCCTGAATAAAATTAATTACAACTTAATTAAGATGTTGAAGTAATTAGAGGGTTAGTACAATGAGAAGATTGGTATACCTGCAAGTGAGATTTAACATGTGCTAAAGTGAGATCCTTTACATCCATTAGCTCAAGAACTGACTTGGGTGTTGCTCCTAAACTCGATCATTACAACAATATGATATCTCATCAATCAATGAAATGAAAAACAAATTTTTTGATAAGAATATTAAGATGTTGGAACATACTTTCACGGCCTCCTAAGAGCTCAACAGCATGGACAGCTGCTTCATTGAGCTGATTATGTTGCTACTTAGGATGCATTGTGTTTTTACCACATCTTTACTTGATTGGTCATGTTTGATGCTCTGTGATTGAAAAGCATACAGACTATGTTCATGTATAATATCCGTCCTTTGTTGATCACCCACACCATTATATTTAACTACATTAGAGTGATTATGCGCACTTATAATTACTGCTAACCACAACATCATCTTCCACTACAATTGATCATTTGTTCCTATTATTGGTTTTGGAAATTAGATTGATGAATCATCACTTGCTTGCTTAGGTGTAATGTTGTTGCTGACCCAGATATTGAAAATGCAGGTATTATCGTATATCAATCATGATCGTTTTTATATTAGGTACGTGATGATGGAGTTATTTCACCGAGGATTACATAAAGGGTACTATGAATCCTTTTCCTGCATATAGATCCAATTGACATTTGCGTATTCTGTGTTTTTTGTCAGGTTCTGCATGATGTGATCGGCGCCATTTTTTCTTATTATGTGTCTGTTTATTCGGCGTGAATTGTGCCTCGGTTTGAAACCAGAAGTAGTGACACCTGCATGTTGCATTTTCATTTAATCTATAGTTTTTGCAATGTACCATATTAATTATTCTGACATTTTTTTCAGGGGTTTTATTTGCCATTTATGCAAAAGATGTACATGTTAGAATGACGTGTTTAAAGCTGCAAAAGCCTATCAGCACCTTCATTGCCCTGCTTGATCCTAAAAAGGTATAACACAGATACCAAACTTTGTTTTTCATACATACATGCATTTCTTTATTATATAATCTACTTCCGTTTACTGTATGTAATACTCATTGAATGCACAGTGAGAACTGACACATGATTTGTGTGTTCGTTATCATCATGAGCTAGGAGTGATTATTCGGGACTCTTCAAGACCATTTCTCATGTCAATTATAATGTGCGAATAGCTGCTGCTGATACATTAGCTGTTATGTTAGATGAGTACCCGGATACATTACAGGTGACTAAATATTTTTATTTGAGTCTTGTAAACATCTTAGAATCATTATCTTATAAATCAATGTGATTATCTTATTATGTGGTTTAGTATTAGTGACCAAGTTCTTTGACACCAAAATGCAGTAAGATCAAACATAGACGATACTGATATGGGAATCACAAATATTGGGTTCTGACCACGATGAATTCTAATCATCACGAACGAGGTAAACATCATCTTTCAGGTTGAAGAAATCATGTCTTTCTAGCAAGAATATGAAAAAAACCTACTTCTATAATATCTATGTAGTAATAATTGTTCTTTTTTATTCAGGGATCATATCTCCATATAATAGAGTGGTTAACAGAGTTGGAAGTTGGAGCCTTTACATCACACGTGACCAAAATCTTTAGGAATTAAACTTCTGATATAACTATTGAATGCCAATTAAATCGTTGTTTTCAAATTTTTCATTCGTAGATTTAATGTTATGAAGTTTATGATATGCAGAGTCGAATACCACCTCAGCAACAACAACTACTATACAATGGAAAGGAGATGAGGAATAACGACACACTGAGTGGGTTGGGTGTTGCCGATGGAGACTTAGTGATGATGGTTTCCAACACTTCTCCTACTTCACCGTATGTTTTTTAATTGTGTTTTCTTACTCATCACTTTACTTTTCTTACAAGCTGTTAAAACGCAACAAAATAAATTTTCAGAAAATCAACTAAAATATTTACCATTATTTGTGCAGTAAAGACCAAAAATTAGTGCACATCTACTATTACTAGCCCTATAAGTATAAACAAGTTTGAACAATATATGATAATGTAAACAACAAACTATCTTGGCACTTATGTATGAACTTTGAACTAGCATTACTAACTTTTCAGTTAGTATTGTGTTGGGAATTAAATGTTCTGAAGATTAAGTATCAAGAATTACAAGTATTAACAGTTTCAACTGCTGAGAAGAATACTCTAACAGTTCCAATTGCTGGTGTATATCTTAGGACTGTTCAAATTATAACTAACCGTACTAACTGATGTTGGTACTGGTAGTACAAAGAAGGGACTGTTGAGTTGAGACTGCTGGTTGGATAAGTATGGAAAAGATATTTGTGTACTAAAGTCAAGAATATACGGTAGATAATATCTTACCCCATGTGCTTAGTTAACAAGTTGTGTACACAGATACATGTTGTATCTTATGTACTGACACACTCAAGATAAGTTAGCAAGTAGTTCGACTAGACTTTAAGCAATATTGTAAAGATCTTCTTGGACTATAAAAGAAGATCTTAGACTCGATATTATGAGCATAAGTCGAATAGTTGTATTTTATTATTAGAACTCATAACTGTTAAGACATAGAACAAACACAAGAATATCACAAGTTGTAAAAACATAATATTCAAGGTCTTTGTAACCCTAGAAATAGAAAGATCACTCGTATTATTATCATTAATAATATTGAATCGTTTAGTGTTAATCTTTCATTGTTCTTTGTCATATAACAATCACAACCATTCCATTTCCATAACACAAATAACCTTCTAAGTGTGATTAAGTAAATTCCGCGTACTTAATCATATTAACTCAATATATCATACACATAAAGAACAAAAGGTTTAACCACCTTAACCGTGTACAGACTCCTAACAAGTGGTATCAGAGCAAGGCTGATATTATTGATTTAGAAGAAGAAGCTGAAGAAATGGACGTTGAATCTATTCAGACAAATGTTGCTGCGAAGATTCCCATGCTCAAACAGAATGAGTTTGAGATGTGGAGGCTGAGGATAGAGCAATATTTCCAAGTGCAAGATTATGCACTTTGGGAAATCATTAAAGATGGAGACTCTTACCAGCCTACCACCACTACATCAACAGTGGACGGCAAAGTTGTGTCAACTCTGCAGACAAAGCCAACATCTGCAGAAGATAGAATAAAGAAGAAAAATGACTTGAAGGCAAGAAGCATGCTGATGATGACCATTCCCAATGATCAACTTCTAAACTTCAGCAAGTTCAAAGATGCCAAGTCATTATTTGAAGCTATTATTGCCAGGTATGGTGGAAATGAAGCCACCAATAAAACCCACAAGACACTGCTCAAGCAGCAGTTTGAAAACTTCTCCTCTACATACAATGAATCTCTTGACCACATGTTTAATAGGCTTCAGAATATTGTGAGCCAACTTGCTATTCTTGGGATTGAAATGCCTCAAGAAGATTTGAACTCAAAATTTCTGAGAAGCTTACCAGAAGAGTGGGCTATGCATGTTGTTGTCTGGAAGAACAAGTCAGACCTAGACACCATGGAACTGATGGACTTGTATAGCAACTTCAAGATTGTGGAGCAAGATTTGAAGAAGAATGGAGGTACTAGTTCTAATACTGGGAATAAGGCATTTATGTCAACTCCTAGTACCTCAAAATCAAGTGAAGAGGTGAAAGTTGTTGATGATGTTGGTGCTGCTAGTTCATCAAGCAGTACCATAAGTATTTTGGATGAAAAGACTTGTTGTGCCTTTCTTACAAGTCAAAACAATGGGTCCATGCTCTCTTATGAAGACCTCCAAGAGATCCATGAAGATGATCTGGAGGAAATGGATCTAAAATGGCAAATTTCTCTTCTTAGCATGAGAGCCAAGAAGTTCTATCACAAGACGGGGAAGAAGCTCATAATCAGCAACACTGATGCTGCTGGTTTTGATAAGTCAAAGATAGAGTGCTATAACTGCCACATGATGGGTCATTTCTCAAGAGAGTGCAGAAGACCAAGGCAGTAAGATAGCAAGAATAGAGGTTTTGGAAGCAAATCCAAAACAGAGGAGGTTATTGAGCCAAAAGCTATGGTAGCTATTGATGGCTTAGGTTTTGATTGGAGCTTCATGGCAGATGAAGAAGAAACTCCTGCTCAGATGGCACTTATGGCTTTTTCTGCTACTGAGGTACAAAATCATAAAGCTTGTTCAAATACTTGCACTGCTCTTAATGCTCTACAGGTTTTAATGAAACAATATGATGATCAAAAGAAAGAGCTAAGCAGCACTTTTCTAAACTTTATAAACTATAAGTGTGGATTAGAGACTTTAGAAAAACAAATCACATATTATAAAGAAAATGAATTAGCTTTTTCTGATGACAAAGCTCTTCTAAGACAGGACATATTCTTTAGAGTTGCTGAAATTAAGCTTTTGAGAGAAGCTTTTGATAGGGTCAAAAAGGAAAACGAAAACATTCACTTGACTACACAGGCACTAGAACATGCTTCTAGAGGTGTGCACAACATAGTAGAATGTCAGGTGATTAATAGAGCTAAGTCAGGAGTAGGATATAAAAGTGTCCCACCTCCTTATAGAGGCATCCATAAACCCCCAGGGATTGACCTAGGAAATTCAGGTTTACCTGAGTTTCAAGAACCAATAATGGAATATGGTTCTAAGACTACTGAGAGTCTTAAGGTAGAAAAAGTAAGTAAAAGTTTAGATAAAACTTTACTTTATCAGGACAAGGTGTCCTTTGTTAAGAAATTAGATGCTATAGTTGTTGAGGATTGCACAACTGATAGTGATGAAGATGAACAGGTTATGTCTAAACCTGAAGTGGTTAAAAAAGTAGGAACAAGTGTTCCTAAGATAGTCAAACACAATACTGATAGGCCTAAATCAAACATTAAGCATGTTAGGCAACCAGTTAGATATTGTGAGCAATATAGAACCACCAACAAGCCCAGAGGTAACCAAAGGAATTGGAACAACCTCAAGTCTAACCAATTAGGTGATGACTTTGCTTTTTATAACAAAGCTTGTTACACATGTGGTAGTTTTGACCATCTTGCAGCTTTCTGCAACCATTGGGTATCTGGTTATGAAAACAATAGGGTGAATTTTAAAAGGCAAACTCCTTAAACTCACTTTCACTCTAAATCCAAGAGTATAAAACCCAGAGCAGTTTCGACAGCAGTCTCTACTGCTAGGCAAACAGTTTCAACTGCTAGACCATTTAAGACTGTTAACCCAAGACAAACAGTTAAAAGTGCAAAAATAACTTCAAAACATGCACCAAAAACTGTTACAAGGCCCATTCAATTAAAAGCAGTGGTACAAAAACAAGTTTGGAAACCAAAGAGTAAAACTGCAAAGCCAGCAGTTAAAACTGCTAGGAAAGCAGTTGGTACTGCTGCTTGGAAAAATAGGGCAAATGCTGTTAAGGCCTCAACATGGTGGATTCTTAAATCCAATGTTGCATCAACTGTCCTTAAAAGATTAAATTACATTGATGCAAGAGGCAGATCCAAGTCAGTAATGGCTTGGGTCCCCAAAAGAAACTAATACTTCTCATTTATGTGCAGGAACATTCAAATGATCAACAAGAGGATCAAGGATACTCAGATAATGGATGTTCTAGGCACATGACAGGCAACAAGTCTTATCTCTCAGATTTTCAATCAATAGATGGAGGCTATGTTACTTTTGGAGGAGGTGTTGGTGGAAAGATTTCCGGTAAAGGTACCATTAAAACTGGAAATTTAGATTTTGAAGATGTGTTCTATGTAAAAGAGCTAAATTATAATTTTTTTAGTGTCTCACAAATGTGTGACAAAAAGAACAATATTCTTTTCTGTGAGACTGAATGTCTTGTACTTTCTCCTGATTTTAAGATGCCTAATGAAAGTTAAGTACTTCTTAGAATTCCTAGAAAGGGCAATATGTACAGTGTAGACATGAAGAACATTGTTCCTGTTGATGCAAATAATGTTCTAAAAACGTTATTTATATCTTTCGATTACTTCACGTTTTGAGGATGACAAAATGTGAAATCACGATACGTTAAAATCAACGTAAACAAGTCTTTAATCGGAAGATCCCGTTTCTACGCAAATCACTCTAGGACAAAGTTACAACTTGAACTAGTGATCAAAGAAGTGAATTTATGTTTTGAGAATTCACATTTTAAATGGGACATAACATTTTTTCAAAAATACACATGACAAATTATTTTTGAAATATTAAGAAATGTTTTAATGGAAAAATAAGTTTGAAAATCACAACAGCTATTTTCCCCCCCAAAATCAGCCCCAACCTTCCCCAAATAAGTTTTCACCAGAAAAGACAAAATTTGGAGCGTCCTAGTCTAGGACGGCTCCACGGTTCCGTTAAATTTAACAGAGCCGTAGGGTATTTAACGGAGCCATCCGTACAAAATTTTCTGTAACGTTCAGATTTTCTTTGCCTATAAATACCCACCCCTTTCACAGTTTTTAGGCATCCTTACACACACAAAACTTTCTGAGTTGAATACTCTCTTCACACTTTCTTTCTTAGATCAATTAGGTTAGTTTTTCTTTTGTTCAAGAGTGATCCAATCATCCTTCAAGTGATCCTCTTCATTAGAAGAGAAGAACACAAGTATCCAAGTAGATACAAGGTGTTGTCATCCCTCTTCATTAGCAAGAGAAGAACACAAGTATCCAAGTAGATACAAGGTGTTGTCATTCCTCTTCATTAGCAAGAGAAGAACACAAGTATCCAAGTAGATACAAGGTGTTGTCATCCCTCTTCATTAGCAAGAGAAGAACTCAAGATCTTCAAAAAGACAAGAGTTGTAGTGGTTAGTGATACGTGCTAAACAGTCAACTAATATTGACCAAGGATGTTGGTCAACAAAAGTCAACCAATCTAGGACACAATGCAATAATCCAAGGAGTATAGTTTTATCCCCGGGTCATTTAAGTCCCAGCGAGATGTGAAATTGTGCTTAAAAACGGATCGTGATCAAGTGTTATTGAACAGAAAAGGGATTATGGTTTTGATTACACTAATGAGATAAGAAAATAGCTTTAACCAAGCTATATAAACAAGAATGTAAAAACAAGTTAACTAGAAACGTATAAAAACCTAAAAGCGTACGTTTAAATTTAAATAAACGTAAACGTTCGAAATAAAAAGTGAGTTTTAATAAATAAAAGGCCTACGGATATGAAAATTATATTTTTACAAACCTAATAATAAAAGAAAATTATTGGAAAAAGAAAATTATTTATTTGACTTATTAATTAATTATTATTAATTAAAAACTATTTTTAACTATTAAATAATTATCTAAAAAAATGAGAAAATAAGAAATAAACCTAGAAAAATGAAATTATCACTTAGATAAATCTAAAATATTATAAAACTTATTTTAAAACTGAAATTATATTTATTACACTTTTTATCTAATTATTATTAATTAACTATTATTTTAAGCACTTTTTAACTATTTTAAATTCTAATAAATACTAAATAAGCAAAGAAAATTCTGAAACTTTTTATATAAATACTTTAAAGTGACAAGAAGATAAGAAAATTATAAAAATGAAATTTACTTAATTAAAATTTAAAAAGATAAATTCTATTAAATAGAAGCTATCACTATATTTCTATTTTTGGTTTTCTTAAGTCCTAAAAATATTTTTATATTTTTCCTAGATTAAAAATGACAAAAGAAAATTATGAAAATTGGATTTATATTTTTCTGATTAATATTCTATTTATTATGATTTAATTACTATTTTAAACTAATTAAAAATATTAAAAATACCAAATAACTTAGGAAAAATCTGAAAAATTTAAGTTAAGCCTAAATTAATATTAGAAGGCTAGGAAAATTAAAAGTGGAACTTGAATCAAGCTAATGGGCTGATTTGGGCTAATAAGCAGTTTGCTTATAAGCACAAAATAAGCTAAAAAGCAAATAAAGTTGCCAAAAGTTCAGGAACAGGGTAATATGATGAAATAACCACAAATCAACTAAAAAACACAAATAACAACAAGAGATTAAGCAGGTTAAGCAATTGACTGTTGTGGATTATAGCACAGAAATTTCAGGAACAAGGCCAACTTGCAGGCAAGATTAAGCACTCAAATAAGCTGCTGAGATGCAATCTTAGGGGGGCAAAAGATTCTCTATACTACTGAGAATCTTAAAAACACAAAAGCCCTATCACAATCACTCCAATTGATGTCCAATTTTGCCCAAGATCAGCAACCAAAAATCATAGGTCTGCTGATCTTTTGAGTTTTGCAGAAAAGAACAAAGGTTGACTTTGGTGAGATTTGAATGATCACTACTGACTAATTATGTTATATTAGGATATATTAAGATGATTTTAAGCTAGATTAACAAGTTATGCACCACTGAGATAAGATTTGTAGTTCAAAATCCCAACAGTTGAGTACTAAGATGAGATTAAAGGTGATTTTGACTTTTTCTCAAATAAGCATTGGATTTTATGGTAGAACTGAGCTAGTATGAACTAGTATAACATGTACCAACAGAAAACAACAACAAACAAGCACTATAAACCCACTGATTCAGCAGATCCAAACAGCCCTTACAAACTTAGAATTGATGATTTTCAAAGGATTTCAAGGATTAAGTCCACAACTCTGATTTGAGCACTTATATTATCATATCTTAGGACTAAAGAAGCATAAACCAACAGCCATACAAGCATGATACTCAAGATTCAATAAATTGCTAGTTTGACTGTCAAAATGAAATTTTTAGCAACTAAGATTTTTAATGAACAAGCAAACTTTTTTAATGCATGAACCTACTTAAATACAACTTAGAAACACAGAAACATAAAGATCTTAGCATATAACCAACTTAAGCAAAGAAATGCAAAACTTGCTAAAAATGGCTTACAACTGTGTCCAGCTTGAAACCAAGAATAAGGACCAATAGAACACTCCTATAAGCCTTCCACAAGGCCACTAACCCAAGGGCCATCCAAAAGCTACCCTGCTCCAGCCATCTTCAAACTTCTTCATTGATTTTTGATTTTTTATTCTAATATGTGATATTTTTGTGATTTTTTTAGTTTTCTTATTACACTGACTTTTATAGTTACTAAAAGCTTTCATAAGCTTTCTAGGAGCTTATATGAGCCTGTGAAGTCCAGAAACAACACTAACAACAACATTCAATAAACATGAGATTTTTGAAATTAAGAAAAATGCATAAACTGAGATTGAACTGAAGACTTGAAATTAATTATTGGAAAAGATTTATATTACACTGGAACAACTAAATTCAACACTTGAAAGATTAAAAATTACACTGAGAATTTAAATTTAACTAATTCGACACTAAATAACTAAAATTACACTAGATAGTCTATTACATTGTCTCTCCTCTGTTCTTTATAGTCTCTTATCTCATTGTCGACATCTCTGAGCATATCC
>CP139508.1:201273098-201397700 GCA_021014915.2 Artemisia tridentata subsp. tridentata
TTGCAGTTCATGAAATCTTTGTAAGTGCACTTGCGAGCATTAGCTGACTCACTATCTCCATTAGGTCGACTTGAGCTTCCAGTACGAGCCATTTCCGCTGCTTGAGTCTCAAGTGCTGCAGCAACACTGTCTGCAACAAGCTTTCGGATAGCAGCTTGGGATATGGCTGGTTCTGGGGATTTGCGAGACATACTTCTATTATCATTACAAGAAAACACACGTTTAGATTTTTGCATTGTGATTATATCATACACAGCAAAATATCTTAACCATATATAGTCATAAATAACTTGTTATTTTGTTATACATATAATAAAATTGATACAAGTGTCTTATCTATGCTACATATCTCATGGCCAACATAAAGTACAAAAGCTGTTTGACACAAACTGCATACTAGTGCTATGTCTATACTATATACCCCAAAATTTAGACGTAGCACCAAAAGATAATATATATATATATATCGATCTGGTCTACTGACCACCAGGAGCTCCCTTAAGTTCAGCTATCATGCTAATGAGAACCTGCATGTTTTTCTGGTATAGCGTCTGCATCTCTGTGACCGTCATTTCCAAAACCGCGATCCGGTTCTGAGCCATTGCCAATTCCTCATTTCTCTTGATCATTTCTTCTATTAATTTCAACTCATTTTCATAGACAAAAGGTATTTCGCGTCTGACCTGCTCATAACGCTTCTCGGACTCTTCACGATTTTCATCTACCTTCTGCTGCATTGCTTTTTGACCCGTTATCAGATCTTCCACTCTATACTCAATGCCTTCAATACGTTTCAATGGTAACTCGTCCAGATGACCCAAGGCAGTCTCAATTTGTTCTTCTTGCCGCTATAACCGTGATAGGAGGGTGGAGACGGTTGGCTGTCGTTCTTATGCCGCTTGTGAACTTTCTCCCACCTCAAATACCCGTGGAGGGGTAGAGATGTCAGGAGTAGCTGATTGGGGTAAAGCACTATATCGGGCGATAATGGCTTGGACCTCATCACTAAGCTCAAATGGAACGGATGGAGGAGTGAAATTGGTAGATGACAGTGGCGGCGGAGGTAAAGACGTTGGGACTAAGAGTTCAAAAGTAGGTAACATATATGGATATGGACGGGGTAAGGGTGAGGAAAACACGGGAAGCGTTCTCATTCGCGCCGTCCTTCGGATTCTCTCTGGGGGTATCTCCATAATCGAAGAGGAATCTGGTTCGGATAACTCTCCATCTGTAATTGTACGAGCTCTCTCCCTGGCCTGCATATAAGGATCATCAGGATATGGTGCGACATATGGCATCAAAGTATCTTCAGATGGCTCTTCTATAGGGTATGACTCTTCATCATGCCCAAAAGCTGAAGAAATATCGGGCACCACTGTAACATCCTCTGCCGGATCTGACTCTGCTGTTGGTCTAGGTAGTGTCGTGACGTCCGGTACAATTGCGATATTTTCAATATCCGCGTTCGACATAGAGATAGTAGAATGAGGAGGGGAAATTTATAACTCTGTAACCACCCGGTAATTATGAATATCCCACTATATAACTAAATAATTAACAATAAATCATATATAAACAATTAGGTTGTGGCACGGAGGACTCTGGGTAAGTTTGTGAAAATTGGTTATAGTTCAATTTTTGAAAACATTTAGTTCTCTATAACCATGAGCTCTGATACTAATCTGTAACACCCCCGTTTTCGATATACGCAGCGGAATATTAGTTTGGGGTATTACTTCATGATTCACAGTCATGAGAATAGAAAACGACTCGAAAAGAAACGTTTTAAATAAAATTGTTATCATTCATTTATTTAAATCAGAGTACATAATATAGGTCCAAGAGGGAGGTTCGGAAAATATGTTATAAAAGATACTGTTGTTCCCTTCACACGTTTAGAGTTAACAAGAAAGTTAATCTATTCGTGTTTATGACTAATACAATGTTATGATTAATTCTAACAGATTAATGAAACGTAAAAGTAAAAACACATAAGTATTTTTCAACGTTTAAATTCTTATTAGAAATGAATCAAAGAATCTATTACCCAAGTGTTTTGCGGAACAAACACTTGGGATTGAATAGACAAGGTATAGTGGTGTCTCCTATCTAAACTCAAGCTTTGCTTTGAGTGGTAACAATTCGACCCACTGAGCTATCTCAGGGATACGTTACTCTTTGTAGGAGAGAAGTTGCTTTGTAAAAGTCTAAGCTTTCAATGTACAAAACACACTCAACTTCTCTCCTGTTGAACCTATTTATACACAAGTATGAAAGAGTAAAAGTGATTAAAACAACTACAACTTGTTGAAGCAAGCGTGTCTGACAATTACAACAGTAATTGTCATTTCCAGGAACCAATGGGAATGGACTATAAAGTCTTTAGGAGTGGTTGGTCTGACACTCCATGACTTTTAGCCGTCTTAGGGAAAGTTTCTTCCTGACAAGATAAGATTTGATCTTATCTTAAAACTCTTCCCAGATCTTCCCGCCTTTCTTTCAGGCGTTGAGTTCTCCAGTCTTCAATCACTTAATGTTGTTGAGGAGACTGGGGTCCAGTGAGATCTTGTCCAACACTCACTGAACCATCATCTTCTTCTTTGGCTTAAGTCCTACTCAGGGAGTACCGCCTTCCTGAGTAGTGAATCCTTCTTCTTGAATTCGCCTTAAGCATCCTGAAGATGACTCACTGAGAGACTGTTCTCTCAGTGACTTGAATTGTTCTCGGTTTAATTTACACTTAGTTAATTTGTGTCCAAATCTTGTTTTAAGTATTCTTGGGTACTGATGGACCCAACAATTTCCCCCTATTTGGATATAAATTATTCCTAAGTGTTTTGATCAGTAATGAGTGAGCTAATGACTTCTACTCATACTGAATGTACTAGAAGGTAAATAAGGACACTGAAATAACAAAAACATCATCTTATTAATATCATTACAAGTCCTATCAAAACTAAGTACAAAAGGTGGTGGTGGTAGTCAGGCAGATTCATCAGTTCAACTTAATCCCAAGGGCTTCAAGCTTAGGCTTCTTTGACTGCAGTTCTTGTTTGTCAGGGTGCTCTCGGATTTTCCTTTTCAGATCTTGACAAAACCTCATATTTTCAGGAGTTTTGAGTGGGGAGGCCATCATTAGAAAGCCAAGCATGGCTTTGATCCCTGATAGATCAATATCACTCCACCTCTGAAAGGCTTGGTCACCGAACTCATCAATGAAGAACACACCTCTTTCTGGTTGTTCAATGACCACATTGTTCCTGAATGGAACACCTTCAGGGAGAGCCCTATTACAGTCAAGACTAGGAACCTTGATCTCAGGCTCAGCTTCAATCTTCTTTCTCTTTCTTGAAGAAGACTGGGAAGGGGCAGGCTGTTCGGCTGAAGCAGGAAGAAGAGATGGAATACCAAGTTCCTGAGGTACTGCTGCCAATCTTTCATACCTCAGGCTCAGGGATTTTAACAGACCACGGACCACAACATTAGATTTTTTCGCTAATATTGAACCCAATTCATCCAGCTCAGTGATCCCGAAGTCTGCGAATCTGAAGGGGCTATGAACCTGAAGGATTCTTTTGTCAGTACTCCTGTAGACAGTAACAATGGCAGGCTTGGTGTTTCGGTGAATCTTGATATAAAGGATGGGTTCAGGCTTCAACCTGCTTGTCATGACCTACTGATATCTCTCAATCCTGTTCTGCCTAATTTCTTCAGCCCTTTTCGCCCTTTCTTCTCTTTTCTGCCTGAGAGCAGCCAACTGAGCATTCTGAGCTTCCACAAAGCTCTCGCCACCTTCCCTTTTTGCAAGGTCTTTTGCCTCAATCCCAATCTTCTCAGCCTCTTCTCTTGCAACCTGAATGAGAGCAAGCTTGTTCTGCCTTTCATCTTCAGCAGCTTTCTTTACTGCCTCCTCTTTCTCCATGTGAGCTTGAATTTCAGTATGAGTGAGAAGTTCCATCACCCCATTGATTTCATAAGGAACCCTGACTGGTTCATCAGGGTCTGGCCTTCTTTCCTTGGAGGCAGGTACCAAGATTGTGGGCTCAGGCTCAATGGTTGTGAGAATGCCCTTGCCTTTGTCTTGGTGGGATGAAGATGAGGTGGCTTCAGGATTCTCCCCTCAGTGTGAGAAGGAGGTTGTTCTTGTTCAGGTTGTGGAGGTTCTTCAGTGACTTTCTCCCCCTCAACTGTTGCTTGACCCATAATGATAGCAAGAGTTGGTTCGCTCACTGAAGTTGAGGGAGCTTGACCTTTGATGGCCTGATAGATCTCAGTCATCATGGACTTGGTGTCTGAGGTGTCCTCCTGAAGAGTTGAGACCTTAGTCTCAAGAGAAGCCTGAGAAGCCTCTAATACAGTCATCCTTGGCCCAAGATTCCAAGCCAGGGAGGAAGAAGACAATGCCAAAGAAGTCATGTGGGATTCCATAAGACCCAGGGAAGATCGGATGGAGTCCACTGAAGAGTTGAGTCCCTGAAGATTTGAGGATCTCAGCACAGTTACCAGCTCAGCCAACTGAGAAGTTTGTTGCTAGTAAGTTTCTGAAGCCTGAAGAACTTTTTGTTTAGCACAGGGTCACCTTTCACTGACTCTTGAATAGTGTCAACGCTCTTTTGTAAGTTGGTGAGAGACTCATTGAACAGTTTAAAGTTGTAATCAAGATTCGTCAGGGATAAGGAGATAGATGACTTGTGCTCATTTACATCATCATGATAGGCTTCCACTGATTCCTTCAGGTTGACATAATGAACAGCGGCTTCAGTGTGCTGGTCAAACATTTATTCAGTCAGACCTTGGAAGAGAGCCTTGTTGGTCTTAAGCAGGAACTTGACCAATTGTCTCTCAGTGAGAGGAAGAGTGTTGTCATACTTGCTGAGGATGTTGTCAGTATCTAAAGAACCAGCAGCTTGAGATTCTGATTCTTCACTTGGATGTGGAAATGACTGATGTGATTGTTCAGGTTGTGCAGATTGTACATCAGTTTCCATATCCTCACCTGCCTCAAAATTTTCCTCATCACTCTCTTCCTTGAGCTCATCATCAGACTCAAGAAGAGCCTGAATGTCCCCCATGGACTCAATACCCAAAAGTTGAACCGGCTCCTCTTCATAAGAAGACTCGCCTTTGTTTTGGCCAGGTCCTGACCCCGTTGTCATAATAACTGAGTGGGTTTGCTCAGCCTGACTAGCCATAATAACTGGGGTAATACCAGCCTGGCTTTTGGGGGCAGTTCCTGAGTGAATGGATCCGCCTGAGGGGGTGATGGGTTCCATATCAGCGGGTTGTTTCTTTCCCTCTGAGTCTTTGTCCCCCTTAGCGCCTTCAACTACTGATGGGTGTTTTCCAGTAGTATCACTAGGCACTGATTGTGATGATTGACGGACCCCCTTCCTATCAGGATTGTACTGTCCTTTTGGGGATTTAGGGTCCTGAACTCCCTGAGATCCTGAGTGTGTTTGCTCAGGAACGTTAGCAGGATGTGATTGTTTATGGGTCCCCTTCCCAGTAGGATAGTGCTGTCCTACTGAGGATTTAGGACCCTTTTCTCCCTCAGGCCCTGATTGTGATTTATCAGTTCCTTCATCGGGATGTGAGAGGGTGTGGGTCCCCTTCTCAGTGGAGTAGTGCTGCCCCACCGAGGATTTAGAACCCTTTTCTCCCCAGGAACTGATTGTGATTTGTCAGTTCCTTCATGAGGATGTGAAATGGTGAATGTTCCTGATCCCCCAGACTTGTGTATGTCAGTGGGAACATGTGGAAAGGGTTTGCCCGAGGACACTGAGGATGATTTCTCAGTGCCCTCCGTTGGCCTTTGTTTTGTGGTCAGGGGGGTCTCTGTAGTGGGTGTCTCAGAGGTCTGGGCCACATTCAACCCTTTTTTAAGGTTGAGTTGGTTTTCAACATCAGTCTCAGTGGCGAGTGGTTTGGGTCTAACCACCTTACTGGACTGACCCTTCTTTGTCTTCTTCACCTTCTTTGTAGGTGAAGGTACTGGAGAAACAACGTTCTCCCCCTGAATAACCACCAGCATGTAGTTAGTCAGGGAAATGGGTTGTACCTCAGTGATGCCACTAGTAAAATTGGTCTTATGTAAGACATCAGGTTTCATACCTACTACGTCAGGCCTCACATAGTTAGAACCAAGAAGGTCCTGAAGCACACAGGAAATAAACCTAGGATAAGACAAGTGTTTTTGCCTAGATTTTCCTGAGAGCTTAGCAACAAGGTCATGGAAGATAATACCTCCGATATCAATTTTTCTACCCTCCAAGATACTGAACAACATCAATTGTTGTGATGAGTTCAATTGCTCAGTGGATGATTTATTCCCCCCAAGGACCTGAATGACGAATGTCATCAGGATCCTCTAGACTGGGTGGAACCAGGTTTTGACAATTGGAGCCTTTTCTAATAAGGCCCCAGCGGACTCCTTAGGACGTTTAGGGTCATGAGGTCCTAAGAATATCAACTCACTTTTGACCTCTTGGTCAGTAGGATTGGGCTCAAAAGCCTCAGCAAAATCAAGACCAGTGGCCTTGATGAAGTCATTGTAACCCAGGGAGAGGGTCCTTCTCCCATTCATCACTGTGAAAGTGATGATGGATTCTTTGGTGTCTTTTGGGCTAGTAGCCACAACAGTACACCAGAATTCCCTTAAGTAGTCATGGTAGATGACTGAGGGGGTCTTAGTAAATGCTTTTGCAAGAAAACAGTTTTGAAGATATTTCATCACGTTCTTGTAAGCATGGAACTTTTGTGGATAGGAAAAGTTTCCCACCACATTGTTCTTTGTGAGGTCTACGCCCTCTAATATGAAATCCACATTAGGGGCGTATGTGATAGCATTAGAAGAAGCCATTTGTATTGGTGGGTCTGGGTTAACAAATGATTCTGGGTTTCTAAAGCCTAAGAACACACACACTATCAGTTTTGAGAGAAAAAATGGGCAGAATTTGCTTAAAATTTCTAATAGACGTGTGTGTTGTTGTTTTGGTTGGGGTATTTATAGGGAAGTGAAGTGGAGGGTATTTTAGGCATTAAGCGGATTTTATTTATTCAAAAAGAATTTTTGGAAACTGTTTTGAATAAAATGTTTTGGGATCCGCATTTAATGCCAACACTCCACTTTTCCCTGGTTTGGCGCAACAGTTAAGGTGAACAGTTGAGCAGTTCTGCAAAAGTTTAATTTGCAGAGATGAGTCATCACATATCTGTAATGTGATTGGAGAGGCATTTAATGCCAAGTGGGAATGTGGGGGCCCAGAGGTGGAAGCCAGATAGGCAAAAAGAACAAATATTCTTAAATTAAATATGAGTTCAGTTACCAACCTCGGACATTTACTAACTAGATACTTAGAGCATTTAAGTCAGTATTTAATGTCTCTTGAGGACCCTGAATGACTTTTCATTTAGTGAACCTGATAGTCAGGAATTGGGTTTAGTCACTGATGGTTCTAGTGATCAGGAATTTGGGTCTAATTCCTGAGGTTCAGGGTTCAGGAACTTGGGTTTAGTTCCTAAGGACCAAGAATTCAGGAACTTGGGTTTAGTTCCTGAAGTTTAGTGACCTTTCTCACTGAAGAACACATTGAGTCAGGGATTCAGAATTTACACATATTTGGATGGGGTCAATCAGTAGACTGATTCTCAATATCCAACATTCCTAGTTCAGCTTTCAGTCTGGTGAAAGTTGGTTCATCCAATGGCATGGTGAATATATCAGCTAGCTGATGTTTAGTAGGAATGAAATGTAATTCAATGTCACCATTCATGACATGGTCCCTGATGAAGTGATATCTAATATTAATGTGTTTTGTTCTCTGATGAAGAACAGGGTTATTTGAGATGGCAATTGCACTTGTGTTATAACAAAAGATGGGAACCATCTTGTACTGAATTCCATAGTCACTGAGTTGACTTTTCATCCAGAGTACATTTACACAACAACTTGCTACTGCAACATATTCAGCTTCAGCTGAGGACATGGCAACTAATTGTTGCTTCTTAGCACTCCAACAGACTAGTTTTCCACCAAGAATTTGGCAGGAGCCTGAGGTGCTTTTCCTGTCCATGTTGCATCCAGCATAGTCAGAATCTGAGTATCCTTTAAGATCAAGGCCTGAACATTTTGGATAATATAATCCAAGGTTTGGAGTACCTTTCAGGTACCTGAATATCCTTTTCACAGCAGTGATATGAGTCTCTCTTGGGTCAGATTGATATCTGGCACATAAGCAGACTGAGAATTGGATATCAGGCCTTGATGCAAGTAAGTACATCAGTGATCCTATAATTCCTCTAAAAAGAGTTTGATTCACTGGTTTTCCAGTAAGATCAGGACCAAGGTTGTTTGGGGGTACCATGGGAGTCTTGACTGAGGCACATTCACTGAGCTCATACTTCTTCAGTAGGCTTTTGACATACTTCTCTTGACTGATAGAGGTTCCTTTATCAGTCTGCTTGATTTGTAGACCAAGGAAGTAAGTCATTTCTCCCATCATGCTCATTTCAAATTTCTTTGCCATTAGTTTTTCAAACTGTTTGAAAAGTTAATAATTTGTTGAGCCAAAGATGATGTCATCAACATACACTTGTACAAGTATGACATCATTATTTATCTTGTAGATAAACAAAGTGTTGTCTATCTTGCCTCTGACAAATTTGTTTTGGATCAGGAAGGCTGAAAGAGTCTCATACCATGCCCTGGGAGCTTGTTTCAGTCCATAAAGGGCTTTGTTAAGCTTGCAGACATGGTCAGGAAACTCATGGCTTTCAAATCCAGGAGGTTGCTGAACATAAACTTCTTCTTTCAGTGAGACATTTAAGAATGCACTTTTAACATCCATTTGGTACACCTTGAAGTTAATGTATGTAGCAAAAGCAAGGAAGATCATGATGGCTTCCATCCTTGCTACTGGTGCAAATGTTTCTTCATAGTCAATGCCTTCTTGTTGATTATAGCCTTTGGCTACAAGTCTGGCTTTATTTTTAATGACTATGCCATTTTCATCAGATTTGTTTTTAAATACCCATTTCATGCCAATGACTGAAACATCTTCAGGACATTTGACTAAGGTCATTACCTTGTTTCTGTCAAATTGTTCCAGTTCATCATTCATGGCTTGAACCCAACTTGGATGTTTTAGTGCTTCCTTAACACTTTTGGGTTCAATTGTGGAAATGAAGTCCACAAATAGGCATTCATTGGCTGAGACTGCTCTCAGTTCAGCAGCCATGCTTCTTGTGAGCATGCCTTCAGTAGGCTCACCAATTATATTGACAAGTTCTATATCCTGAGACCTAGTCCAACTGTCCTGAGGTCTTGGAAACTGATTAGAACTTGTAGAGGCCTGATGGGTAGGATCAGGATAAGACACATGATGTTATTCAGCATCTTGAGTGTCTGAGTGGGTTGACTCATCACTGAGATTGTTTAGTACCTGAGCACTTTGTACTGACTGAATAAATTCATCAGTATTTTGTGCTTCAATAAACTCAGTGATGGTTGGGTAAGGAAGGTTGTGGGGAATGATGTAATAGGAGATGTTAGCATTTGCATGGTACTGAGTGGAAGGACTGTTAGGAACATGTTTTAATTAAGTTCAAGTCTTGTTCATTTAGTTATTATGTTGCACAATATGGGTTATAATGTTTGTATTAAGTGACCGGTCCATTAGTAGCCCATGGGCCGGCCACCCTTGTTAATTCCTTCTAGAAAGATTAAGCACATGGATGCCCTAAGTAGTTGCCTATAAATAGAAGGCAAGGGCATCATTATTGTTGTTGGTTTTCATGTGTATTGCGAAAGCTTTGCTCGAGTAACATTTGATTAAGTGAAATCCATCCACTCTTCTTATTCTCTTCTTTTCTCTCGTGATCTTATTAGCTTATTTCTCTCTTTACGTAGATTATTCTAGAGTAGTAGTACGTGTGGTTATTTGTATTAACGAGTGTGTTTGAGATAATTAACGTGACCTACAAGTGGTATCATTCGCCTAGGGATAATTAGGATCGTGTGTTTGAGTAATTAGTATCATTATTTACGTTGGTTTTATAGATTTTGTAAGGTTTTTGTTCAAATTTAACGTGAAACTCTCGTTTGTATTGAAATAGTAGCTTTGCGATCGTTAAACTTTCACTAATCTTCATATTTTCTACGTTAAAAAGTTTACTCTTCCTTAAATCTTTTGATTACTAATCGTTTAAGGTCAAAAACAATCGGGTTTATTGGTTATTTGGACGATTTGGTGTAATCCGTATTATTAGCGTATTGGAAAAGTTGATGAAAAGTGATAGTTTTGGTTTCTGAGTGAACTTCGACAAGTTAGGGTTTCATCGCATTTGAAGGGTTTTATCGCAGTTCGAATCAAGATAAGTTAGGGTTTCATCGCATTTGGGAGATCTTCAATTATCGCATTTGGGACTCAGTATTGTACTTTCTTGTATTAGAAAGTTGTAATACTTCGACTTGGTTGCTTCTCTTCTCTTGTACAAGAGTTGAGAATTATCGAACTTGGATTTGTGATAAATCTATCGCACTTGCCATAAATCATCGCAGTTTGATATCTTATCTTATCGCTGTTTGATATTTTATCGCAGTTTGCTATAACTTATCGCACTTTAAGATAACATATTTAAATTGTCATTATTTATCGCACTTTATAGTTTTATCGCACTTTCTACTTTCGTTATCGCTATTGAAGGTTATCGCACTTGGTGTAGTGTCCTTATCGCACTTGGTGAACTGATCTTATCGCACTTGGTGAACTGTTATCGCACTTGGTTATCGCACTTGGTGAATTGACCTATCGCATTTGGTGAACAGTACTTTATCGCATTTGGACAAAATCTTTTGATTTCTAAACCAACTTAACATAGATCATCAACACATATCTTAATTATCTTAAAGATCCAGATATGTCTCAACCACCTCATTTCAATTACTACTACCAGCTACAGCAACATCCACAACAACAGCAATTTCATCCTCAGTATCAACAACAACAAGCATTCGTGCAACAACATCAATTTCTCTCTCCATCACAAGTATCCCCACAACAAATCATGCAACAGAATCAACAACTGCAGAATTATTCATCCTACTCCAGAGAACCTCATTGGTTTAACAAGATGTGTGAGGCAATTAGTAGTCAGCAATCACGTCATGAAGCTGGAAGTCAAGAAACTCCACCAATGCTAACTCCGGGTAACTACGTGCAGTGGGCTAGTAGATTCCTACGATTCGTTGAACTCAAAAAACCTCATGGTCAATACCTCAAGAAAGTCATTGAAGAAGGACCCTATCCTATTCCAGCTACTGTTGTTCCAGCAACTTCAGAGAGAGAAGAAACAACCACTCCCACTCCTGTTGCCAACTACACAACTGAGCAAACATTACAACAAGAAGCAAACCAATTGGCCATGTCTTTCATACTTCAAGGAATTCCCAATCCTATCTACCGAAGTATTGATGCTCAAAAGACAGCCAAAGATATGTGGGAACATGTTCATCTTCTCATGGAAGGAACAGAGTTAAACCAAGAAGATCTTGAGTCCAAGTTATATATGGAGTACACTCACTTCATCATGGAACCAGGGAAGACCATTGAATCTTACTACCACCGTTTCACCAACATTATCAATGACCTTGATCGTCATGATATAAAGTTACCAAAGATTGCTGTCAATTCCAAATTCCTTGGATGTCTTGGTCCTGAATGGCAAAAATATGCAACTTTTGTGAGGCAGACAAAGAAAATTGGTGATGTCAAATATGGACTCATGTATGATTACCTCAGACAACATCAATCAGAAGTGGATAAAGAAATTGCAGCACGAGGAGGCTTCACACCAGCACCAACACCAAACTCACTTGCTCTCGTTGCTCAATCTAACTTCTCTTTACCACAACAGGAATTTGGACACTCATCTTTTCAACCAAGTATTTCACCCCAACCTCATAACCAAATCATTTCCTATGAAGCACCACAACAATACTCTGATAACCAGATGGTTCCATACAACAACATCGATTCAGTAATGTACTCAAATGCAGATTATGATGAAGAAGAGGATGCTTTCAACTCACTGAATGAAGCATTTGGATTGATTGCTAAAGCATTTGGCAGATTCACCAAATCCAACAACCGTCTTCGATCATCCTCTAATACCAGAAATCAGGCAGTTGTTAATGATGGCAGAGTAGAGATTCAAAACAGGTCTTCAGGCAGATATGGTTCAAGAAATCGTGGATATGGTACTCAAAGGGTTCAGTCAGGAGGAAATAGGTTCAATACTGCAGGGGCAAACAGAAACAATATGGGGAATGATCAGAGAGGAAATTCGACTGTTGGGAATGTTCAGAGAGGCATTGCAAATACGTCTATCACATGTTATAACTGTGGGGGGAACGGTCACATGGCAAATGCTTGTCCGAAGCCAAGAACAATGGGCAGTGCTTATCACAAAGAGGCTCTTCTGATGGCACTCAAAGATGAAAAAGCTGCTGGAAGGTTGACTCAGAATGATCAAAGTTTTATGGCTAATGTGGAATCAGATGATGAAATGGAGGATCTAGAGGCAAATGCTGCAGTCATGCTTATGGCTAGTATGCAAGAAATGAATATGTCCGAGTCAGGCCCGGTCTATGATACCGATGGTCTTTCTCAGGTACCTGATCCTACATGTCTCATCCATGAAATTGCTTTACCAGCTGCATCTTCATCTACAAATGAAACGTTTGATCAACATGATTCATTCTCATCACCATCTGATGATCAAATCAACACGGTTGTATCATTTGATGATGATAATACCGTTGTTTCATTTGATGATCTCCTTGATGATGACAATTGTGATCATCTTGATCAAACAGATCCTTTGACTGATCAAG
Source organism: Artemisia tridentata subsp. tridentata (assembly GCA_021014915.2). Taxonomy (NCBI): domain Eukaryota; kingdom Viridiplantae; phylum Streptophyta; class Magnoliopsida; order Asterales; family Asteraceae; genus Artemisia; species Artemisia tridentata. The sequence goes on from CP139508.1 coordinate 201,285,991, forward strand.
ATTCGGAATTACAGGCCTTGTTATTGACCACCCAGTCACAAATAGAAAAATGCAATGACATCAATCAGAAGCTCAAAGATAAAATTGCATTGTTAACAAAGGATAATGAGTGCTACCAACAACAACTTTCGGGATATCTAAAACAAGATAAACGTGAAAAAGGTTTTGAAATGGCTTTCCAACAAGAATACGTAAAAGTTCAAAATTTAAAAAGTCAAGTTCGTGAGCTAACCGTTGCCAAAGCTGAGCTTATCTCTCAAAAAGAAAAGGATCAATTTGAATTCAAAAAACAAATTGATGCTTTAACTTCTGAGCTGTTAAAAACTCAAATTGAGCTTTCAACTTCTCAGCAGGATCTTCTTGAAGAAAAGCAAGCCACTAGGAAACGTGTTGACTCATATCTTGATCAAATTCTGGATTTGGAAACCAAACTCAAAGAATTTCAAAACATTGTGTATAAAACGGGTAATTCTGTAACACAAATTCAGAAAAATGTTGTGAAACCGAGTCCTAAAGGAGTAAGTTTTGCACTTGGAAGTGACACACCCCGCAATTTACACAAAGCACTCAAAGACAATCCCAAGTTATACAATGCAACATTTCTGTTAGATGATACCTTTCAACGTGTTGTTATGTATTCTGTTGATGAAGAAACTGATTTTCTTGCAAACAAGATTGAGGGTCGATCAGATTCACAACCAAAATTTTCAAAGATACATTATGATTATAATGCACGACCTCATTTGAGCAAATCATTTGTTCCTCCTAAGGACCATCCAGAACAAACGTTAACATACACAAACATAAGTGCTCCTTCGTCTATAACTTCTGTCCCCACGACTGCTGTACATTTCAAAGATTGTCTGACAGAGGATCTTGCTGATCCACAAATGCCTCCAAAATGTCGGGTTCTTTGATATTTTAAGACATTTATGGACGACATTTCTCTTTGGAGAATGAAATTGAGTTTAGTTCTCAAATTCCTGTCTCTTCTTTTCTTTCTCCTGTTCAAAAAGAAAAGAAAGAGATTCTTCAAAAGAAAATTCTTCCTCATGTCAGAAATCTGAAGAAATGCGCCACAAAATGGGAAGAGGAGTTACAAACGGAAGTAGCATCTATGCAAACCATTTTCAAAGCTAAAGATGACAAGGTTCAACGTCAAAAACTTCAAAGGAAATTTTTAGCAAAAGAAAATGATCGACTCTTGGAAAAGGTTTTGTGTTATGACGTAGTGTCTGTGATTATGAATTCGCTCTATGAATCTGGTAATGCTTTACTTGTGAATGATCATGTTGTGGATCGTAAGATGTTGCGTATGGAGATTGATAATCTGGTACATGAGAATGAGAATCTTCGACAGATCAACAATGATGTGGAAAACAAAGTTTTTAATCTTCAAAACAGGCTTGACTGGTGTCAAAAACAGAGTGTTGAATTTGAACTTAAATTTCAACATCTTATAGCGTCTTTATCATTTCAAAACAGTCATGTTCCTGAAAAGTTTAAGGAAACAAAAGCTTTCTTAAGAATTAAACTGTTTCAAAATGAAAAGGAACTGGATGACATTCTTCAAAACAGAAATGACACAGTCCGCCTCAACAGAAAATTAGACTCACAAAATCAAGAGTTTCAACACATCATTATTGATCTGAAGAAGAAAATCAGAGTTTTAGACATAGACAAAGCAAACGTTCTTAAGATTGCCTCAGGGATGTATGTAGTGGACAAAGAACATACCCAAGCATCTGATGTAACCACTAATTCCGCTACTTGTACTTCCACAGGACTAGAAACCACATCTAAGGTCAGCCATTCCAAGACTCACAAGAAACAGAGGAAGAATAGAGTCAAGAAAACTAGGATGAAGTTATCTAAGTCTGAAGAAGTTCCAGTTAGTAGTTTGAATAAGACGAATGTAACATCAGGAATAGACTTGCACTTATCTGAGTCTAGTTCTAGGATTGATGTAACAGATCATGAATCTTTAAATATTAATGAAGATGTTTTGGTTGATGCTACTTGTGTTTTTTGTCGTAAAAGCATATTATCTGGTGATCATACAAAATGTGTTGCTAAAACTTTGCTGACTAAGAGAAAGAAACGAACTAGTGGCGCTTCCTCTAGGCTTAAAACCAGTGAAAAGTCCATTTTAGGAATGCCCCCACTAGATGTTTCTGAGAATACAATGGACAAGCCTAAATCCAAAACAACTACTTCACCTAGTGCATACATTAGGAAAAAGGCAGAGACTAGTTGGACCTGGCAACGTTGGTTACAGCACACTTTTGGTTTTAAATGGTTACCTAAAGTACTAACCTCTTGTGTTACTAACCCAGCGGATCCAACTGTTATCAAATCTCCACCTGTTTCCAATGTTTGTGATGCAGGTGATTCAAATCGTCCTTTGGATTGTTGATAGCGGGTGCTCCCGACACATGACCGGCAATCTCAAACTTCTTCAAAACTTTATTGCTAAGTTTATCGGAACGGTCAGATTCGGGAATGATCACTTCGCTGCAATTATGGGCTATGGGGATTACATTAATGGGAACATCGAAATCAGCCGTGTGTATTATGTTGAAGGCCTTGGTCATAATTTATTCTCCGTGGGACAATTCTGCGATGGAGACTTGGAAGTAGCATTCAGGGAGAAAACTTGCTTTATTCGTGATCTTCAAGGCAACGACCTCATGAAAGGAAAGCGCGGAACCAGTCTGTATACTATCTCCCTTGAAGGCATGACAGCTTCTACTCCTATTTGTTTACTCTCCAAGGCTCATCCCACAAAGGCTTGGTTATGGCACAAAAGATTGTCTCATCTCAATTTTAAAACCATCACTGACCTTGCCAAGAAGAAATTAGTTGACGGTCTACCTAAATTCAGATATGCCAAGGATCACTTGTGTTCTGCGTGTGAACAAGGGAAAAGTCACCGTGCTCATTTTCCTCCCAAAACAGAACACAGCACAGATCATGTCCTACAACTGCTTCATATGGATTTGTGTGGTCCGATGCGAATTCAAAGTATTAACGGGAAGAAGTATATTCTGGTAATAGTAGATGATTACTCACGATGGACTTGGGTCTATTTTCTTCGGACTAAAGATCAAGTTCCTTCTATTCTCATCACATTTCTCACGAAGATTCAAGTTCAAGTCCGCAACACCGTCCGCATCATCAGAACAGACAACGGGACTGAATTTAAGAATCAGATCATTCAGGAATTCACTGAGAAACATGGAATTGTTCATCAGACTTCAATAGCTCGCACTCCAGAACAAAATGGTGTAGTTGAAAGACGAAACCGTACGCTCGTGGAAGCAGCTCGAACTATGTTGATCAATGCTCAATTACCGGATTATCTTTGGGCTGAAGCTGTTAATACTGCTTGTTATACTCAGAATCGTGCCATGATCAACAAAAGATACAGCAAAACACCATATGAGCTTATACAAGGAAGAAAACCAAATATCAACTATTTTCACGTCTTTGGAGCATTGTGTTATCCGAAGAATGATAAAGATGATCTTGGTAAACTTAAGGCTAAAGCAGATATTGGGATATTTGTAGGATACTGTGAGAACTCTAAGGGATACAGAATTTGGAATCGTCGGACTGGGGATATTCAAGAAACCATACACGCTAATTTTGATGAACTCACTGAAATGGCTTCTGAGCAAGACCGCTTGGAACCCGTAAACAACCGTCTTAACTTCCCTGAATCTTCGGCTGCACCCCTACCTTTCAACAGGAAGGATCTGGAAGATTTGTTTGCACCAATGTTTGATGACGTTCGTGTTACTAGTGCATCAGATGCTTCCACCAGTTCCGCTGCTCCACATGTCATACAACAAGCACCTGATCCATCAGCATCTACCTCTACAGTAGTTGTTGACGATGCACCACAACCTGAACCATCATCATCAATGGAGAAAACACCTCAACCTGCAGTTGAAGATTCATCCCTCATTTCTAACAATGTTCCAACACCATCAGGATATGACAGGAAACGCATTCTTTAATCCATTTGCTCCCCCACCAACCATTCCAGATACCGGAGAATCATCTTCGAGCAATATGGACCCGTCATATCATCACAACAACATTCAACACTACCCATCTACTCATAAATGGACAAGGGATCATCCATTAGTTAATGTGATTGGCAATCCAGATAAACCAGTTATGACACGACAGAAACTCCACACAGATGGTGAAACCTGCATTTATGCTCTCACCGTTTGTCAAGCTGAACCGAAAAATATCAAAGAGGCCATGACTTATGACAATTGGATTGAATCAATGCAAGAGGAGTTGGATCAGTTCAAAAGATTGGAAGTCTGGGAACTCGTTGAAAAACCAGATGGAGTTTATGTTGTAGGATTAAAATGGATTTGGAAAAATAAACTGGATGCAGAAGGAACGGTTATTCGTAACAAGTCTCGGTTGGTTGCTAAAGGGTATAGCCAAGAAGAAGGAATCGACTTCGAGGAATCTTTTGCTCCAGTAGCTAGGCTTGAGGCAGTGCGAATGTTTCTGGCGTACGCTGCTCATAAGAACATCACCGTTTACCAAATGGACGTGAAGACAGCATTCCTAAACGGACAACTTCGTGAAGAGGTGTATGTTTCACAACCAGAGGGCTTCGTCGATCCAGAACATCCACAACACGTATACAGGCTTAAGAAAGCTCTCTACGGCCTTAAACAAGCCCCGAGGGCATGGTACGATAAACTCGCTGCATTCTTGCTTGCTAATCATTTCACTAAAGGATCTGTGGACCCGACTTTGTTTATACAAAAACACGGGGAGGACATTCTCATCGTACAAATTTATGTGGATGACATCATTTTTGGGTCTACCCATAAAAAGTACTCAAACGCTTTTGCAAAACTTATGAAACAAAACTTTGAGATGTCCATGATCGGTGAATTAAACTTTTTCCTAGGATTACAAGTTCACCAATCACCTCGTGGTATATTCTTGAGTCAGTCCAAATATGCACAAGAAATATTAAAAAAGCATGGCATGACATCTAGTGACACCTATAACACCCCTATGTCTTCCTCATCCCCGAAGCTAGATGCTGACATACATGGGAAACCCACTGATCCTACAAATTATCGTAGCATAATTGGGTCTCTCATGTATCTCACCGCTAGCAGACCGGATGTTGTATTTGCCACATACCTGTGTTCACGCTATCAGTCTAACCCAACAGAAAGACATTTATCTGCTGTTAAAAGAATCCTTAGATACATCAAGGGAACCATTCATTTGGGGATCTGGTATCCAAAGGATTCTGGTTTTGCACTAACTGCTTTTTCAGATGCGGATCATGCGGGATGTATTGATACAAGAAAGAGCACATCCGGTGGTGTTTAATTCCTAGGTGATAAGCTGGTGTCCTGGCAGTCCAAGAAGCAAGATTGTACGTCTCTCTCATCCACGGAATCAGAGTATGTAGCCATGTCTGCCTGTTGTGCTCAAATCATTTGATGCGATCACAACTGATGGATTATGGTTACGTATTCAACAAAATTCCGATGTACTGTGACTCCAAAAGTGCCATCGCTATCTCATGCAACACTGTGCAACATTCCAAGTCCAAACACATCGCTCTCATATATCACTTCATCAAGGAGCATGTGGAGCAGGGTACCGTTGAGTTGTATTTTGTGGGAACGGAACACCAATTGGCGGATCTTTTCACGAAAGCCTTACCTCATGATCGTTTTGTGAAATTGGTTCACCAAATTGGAATGCGATGTTTGACTCCCCAAGAATTGACAAACTTTCTCAAAAACAAATAAATGAGTCGAATATCCAAACTATCTTTGTAAATAAACATTTAAAAAAAAAAAAAAAAAAAAAAAAAAAAAACATGCAAGTACAATCCCTTATCCAACACTTTGTTCATTTTCTTTTATATCACTAATTATTTTTGAACACGTGTTGAGGGGGAGACATAATTTTTTCCAAAATTTTTAAATTGTACTTGCATATGTTTTCAGAAATTGTTGCATCACAAGTTTTGGTGAATAAGATTTTAAAGATGGAAAGTTGCGTGCATTAAATGTCAAAAATGAGACTTAGTGTTAGCATGATGGTGGTTTAGGACCTAGTGTTCAAAATAATCAAGGTTAGGGGGCTATATGTGTAAAACGTGCAAAGTTAAATTGGTAGATATTTAAGTCAAATTAATTATCGCAGTTAATACATCTGCCAAATTCACCAACCGCATTCAATTCACCCCACCCACCATCATCGACGGCTAACATTCAATCTGCAAATCCGCTCAAGATTTTCGACTTTTGTGAGTGATCTTATGATTATTATGTGATTATAAAAGATGGTTTTAAACAGATTCTTGATCCAACGGCTAGAACAATCAAAATCGTATTATGTAGTTCTAGGGTTTAGTGTTAAATTGGGGATTTTGGATTTAGAGTGTTTTTGTGTAAAACAATTGTATGATAATGTTGATACATTATTTAGGAACCTTTATTGCATGCTTAATTATACCCAATCACTATAAATCGTTCACATTAAAATTTAGGGTTTAAGCGTCAATTTGGGGAAAACCATGTTTAAGCGTTATTGTGTAATGTGTTGATTGGAATGTTGTTGTTTGATGCTTAATTGAAAGTTGGCATGCTTGATTTGTACCCAGAAACACTTTAAGTGAATCGATTGAATTTTAGGGTTTATGAAGAACATGGACACTAGCAGTTTGATCTATGCGTAATTGTGGTTCGTTTTTGTTATAACTTAGCCAAAATGTCCATAATAGTCATTCAAATTGTTTGTGAAAATCTATGGACACAAATCATGCATTATAATGAATCACGATAAAGATTTAAGTGTATGTTCATCGTCAAAAGTGTTCGTAAACTCTTGTATAAGAGTTTATCGAAGTTGGCCAAAATTATCGCAGTTGGGATAGTTATCGCAGTTGGGATAATTATCGCAGTTGAGATTCTTATCTTGATTGGTTTAATTATCTTGATTGACATAATTATCGCATTGGCTAATTATCGCATTGGTAATTATCGCAGTTGGGCTAATTATCGCAGTTGGGATGATTATCGCAGTTGAGATGATTATCGCAGTTGGATAAATATTGCAATTAAGATACTTATCTTGATTAAATAAATTATCGCAGTTGTCATAGTTATCGCAGTTGTCATAATTATCGCAGTTGAGATTAATTATCGCAGTTGACATAATTATCGCAGTTGAGATCTGATATAGAATTTTGATCAATTTCCTTAAGTATATCCTTTTATACTTATTAAAATTAATCAAATTTTATAGAATTTGGCTAACTCTTGATAAATTCTTTGTCCAAGCATGTAACAAACAATCATTAATACAATAGAATGCTATGTGTTGTTCTTAAATGCTAATTTTTCTAACAAACATGCATTCTGTATACTCGTATATGATTGTTGATTCAGAAACACATCAATGGCAACTTCACAACAACAACCTCTTCCTGCTCTCACCAAAGAAGAAGTCTTTCCTCGTGGGTATACTCTGGAAATAGGAAAGAACAATTCACGAGTAGAACTGGACAAGATCAAGTGTTCTGATTCAAGTTGCCAAATTGCAGTAGAAATTCTCAAAGCTCATAAATGCAGGGATCTTCTTGATAGCTCAGACACAATTCCAGAGCTCTACATTCATCAATTCTGGGATACCTTCACAAGAAGCAATGATGACAAGTACTTTACTTGTACATTGGATCGAAAGAAGATCAGAGTCACACCTGCTACACTACGAAAAGCCTTAAAACTTCCAGAAGCACCTGAGGCTTCTAACCGATTTCACCCAACACCTTCAGAGTCTGAGGTCATGCAATTCCTGGAAGACATTGGTTATGATGTTCAACCTGATACACCATTAACCACAATCTCCAAGGTCAATGCTAGATACATTCCTCAACCCTGGAGGACTATCTTCTTCATCATTACTCATTCCATAACTGGAAGAGATAGTGGGTTTGAGCATCCAAGACTTTCTCACCTTCAAGTCTTATGGGGATTTCTAAACCAGGAACCAATTGACTTTGCTGCTCTCATCTGGGAAGACATAATGTACTTAATGCGTAAAGCATCCAAGAAAATCCCATTTGTACGATACACCAAAGTTCTTATCAGCTATCTACTTGATCAACATGAAGACCTTGATAAACGTCCTACTGATCAAGAGGTTCATGAGTATAGCATGGATAAAACATTGAGCAAATTCTACTTCCCGAAAGAAAGCACACGCAAACAAGGTGCACGGTTGCCAGAATTTTTGATGCCTGATGAGGTCAAAGAAACTAAAGCTTATCATGATTACGACAAGGCATACCGTGAACGTCGTGTGGGTCTTGCAAAATTGGTTGAAGAATCAGGATCGTCAAAGACTCGTTCTCGAAGTAAGACTAAGACGGGTAGTGCATCCAGTGTCTCTGAACCTAAGCAAAAACATCCCAGAACCACTTTCATCAAGAGGAGAGTACCCAGTAAACCTCAACCAAAACCTGAACCGAATAGAATCATCGATGAAGATACTGAATCTGAATCTGAATCATCAGAATCCAAAGAAGAACATGTCTTTATGACTGCTGAAGAAGCTGAACTTCACAATAAGATCTCACATGAGAATGCACAGAAGCAGAGTCTCAAATCACTAAAAGAAGATGAAGAGCGTAGAGCAAGGAAAGTTTTGGAACAACAGATGGAGTATGAAAGAACACATGGAGTTGGAGGATCACAAACTGATCCTAAAGCAGCTTTGACCCAAGATGATCCGGTTAATCAACCCGGAGGGTCTGGAGCTGAATCAACAAAGGTCTCTTCACAGCAAACAAGTTCGGTTAATCAACCCGACTTGGGAGCACCAACTCAGGAGGAGAAGGAAAAAGATCAGGATAGCAACATTGTTTTATCTGACAAGGATATTTCTGATTCTATGTTTGACGACAATCCCGAGGAACAAACACGCAACGATGATACAGACGATTGGAACATAGAAGACGAAAAAGACATTCTGGGAGACAAAGCAACTAAAGCAGCCAAGGATCTTGAGGAAGAGGCTAAACAAGAGGAAGAAAGGAAACGTAAGGAGGATGCTCAAGCTAACCTGGAAGCAGATAGCTACCTTCGTTCTCATACTCCAACACCTCCTCCTTCCCCTCCAAAGGACACAACCGAATCTAAACTGGCTATGGTCGTTCATAACCCACAACAACAGCAAGAACAACCACCAGTTCAGCCCTCGTCTACTTCTTCACCCAAGACACCTCCTGGGTCACCGCCTAAGAATCCAACACCTCCACCCTCACCTCAAAAGGAATCAACTGCTAAATCTGATGAACCAATCCCTTCTCTCACTCCATCATCTTCGAGATCTTCATCACCAAATCAAAATCAAAAGCAATTGTTTCTGAAAATATTCATAAGGCCTACAAAGGAAAGAGCAAGAGAAGAATCGTCCATGTTTCAAAAGTTGAAGTTGTGTCTCCTGCAGCAAAGAAACTTAAAAAGGCAGTAAAGAGAGCACAAGCACAACGAGACAACCAAGCTACAACAAAATTAGCTGAAATGGAAAGTTTAGTCAAGAAGTTGTCTCAGCAAATGGAAGAGATGCAGGAAAATAAGAAGAAGATAGATGAATTTCTTGGTTTTAATATCAAAGATCATATGACACGCAAGACAAAGAAATTTGTTAAGAAATTTCTTCCTGATCTTCAACAAAGCATAAATGAACATATTGATTCACAACTTGACGAAAAGATCAAAGAAGCCGTCTCTTCTTCTTCCCAAACCAAACCACTTCCAGATCTCACCACTGAATACATCGAGCTTGTGCTTCTCGACCGACTCTTTGAAATCACCTCTCCTTCTCAAGAAGAAATTAACCTGATCGCGGCTCTTCAAGCACACATTGAGAAGAAATCATGCAAGGAAGCTGCAGACAAAGGAAAACGTATTCGAGAGGATGATGAGGATGATCAGGACCCTAAACCCGAACAAAAGAAACACAAAAGCGGGTCAGGGATACATATTCAGGAGCCAACTGGACATACAACATCATCTCAACCTCCTAAACATCAATCCTCTGGTCCCAATGAAACCGAACATCACTATGAGCATTTTACGACTGAAAATGTGGAATTCCAGCCACAAGATGATCAACCTCATTCATCACCATCACCACCAAAATCAAAGCCCTCCAAGTCCAAGCCTTCACACAGCAAAAAGTCATCTACTGGACCAGCTGTTGTCACATGGCTGGATAATGATACGGATGAGCTAGGAAATGGCTGGTTCGATCATCTAGCAAGTGCTCAAGTTCAGACTGACGAAGCTTCCCGAGTTGAAGACAGCACCTTTGCTGTGACTCAAGAGATTAAAAGAAGTCTTAACATTAAGAAGATGACCAAAAGGGAACTTCGTCGGATCAAGAATGATGCTTTCCTTCTTCTGAAAGATAAATCAAACAGCGCAGCAGAGCTTGAATATCACCTTGAAAACATTGCACGCGCAATGTCAAGTGACTTTGACTGGGCTAATCCAGACGTTGTCAGGAAAGTTGGCAAGCATCAACCGTTCATCACTGATTGGACTAAGCCGCTTTCCGTGATAAGAAGATCTCACTACTCCGAAATTCCCTTCCAAATCTTCTTCAACAACGATCTGGAACTTCTAAAGAATGGAGCTCAAGGAACGACAAAGTATGCTACATCAATCACTTTCACACCAGCAGCTCATTACACACAATCAGCTATTGAAGAAGAAGCTATTAACAGACGTCTGTTTGTTAAAAGGCTCGTCAAGTATGATCGTGATGCAGAGTTGGGGATTCATCAGTGGTATTCTAAACGACAAAGCTGGTACAAGTACAAACTTGCTCTCCAGAAATCCCGAGAACCAGTTTACAGTGATCTCAGAATAATTGCCGTCATCAATGTGAGCGGATCCAGAAGATGCGATTATATATTTCTCGAAGAGATCACAGTAAAAAGAATCGACAACAATCTCTACACATTCTCAGAGGCGGATTTTCCTGATTTAAATCTGAATGATATCGAAGACATGTATCTGATGAAGGTCCAAGACAAATTGCAGCATCTGACCAACGAGCTTCGATATGCACTCAGTACTTCCCTCTGTCATTACATCAGGAGAACCATCATCAAAGAACGTGTAGAAGATCTCCAGCTTGGTGTTGAAAGTTATCAGACTCAGCTTAACCTTGTTGAACCACAATTCCTTCTGAACAGCAAAAAGGACCCTCAGTACACCATGCTAATAGTCCAGTCTTCGGGTTCGTCTACAGAAGCACAACAGATTTTCACCGTTTCATGGCATTCAATGAAATTCATAAGTTCTGTGACGACACCCTAAAGAGTGTACGTGATGGGTTAGCTAATAGAGTTCGAGATTCGGCGTTGGGTAAATCAAGAAGATGGAATTCGAAGGAGCTGCGACAAGTCAAGGAATTTATTCGGAAGATGGAAGAACGGTTATACCATCGGGATCAGATGAGGAGGCTAGAAAGCTATGTTGGGGGTCGTCCACCGTTCGCTATCAGGCTATTTCAGCGGACTGACCCAGTGTTCACAACTTTTGGCAAAGGCGGTTGATGTAAGAATATGGTATCATTATACATTATTCTTTTCTCATTATTCCTTCACATTGGCCTGTGCATTACGACTTGTGCACACATAACAGTGTACAACCCGGACCCTAAAGAAAGGACCCTGAGGTACGCTTCAGTGCCTCAATCCTAAAAAAGGAGCGAAAGCTTCTTACTTATGAGCAGAATTAAAACCAGACTGTTTTCCAAAGTTTTTCAAACATTCTGCTCATAAGGACAAGTATTCCCTTGTTAAGGGGGAGTATTTGAAAAATATAATCTTTGTTCAAAGAATTATCAATGTTCTTGAAAATTCTTCCCTAAAACTCAAAAACAGCATATTTTAATCATAAACGTTTTCCAAAAACATCATGAGTATGCTATTTTTGAGGGGGAGAAGTAAAAGATGATTAAAATATGAAGTCTCATTTGCTGGAATCTCGTGTGCTCAAACTCAGAATTGACCCTCGAATTGACGAATAGGAAAGTCAGTAGTCGAAAGGACATGTCCCGGACGGGTAATAATTTCAAGCCAGTTTATCTGGTGATGTAAGCGTGTCTCGCAAAGGACGTGTCTGAGTAGAATGTACCGATTTCGAGCGATAATCTTTGAATCTGATCTGGACGGGTAATAATTTCAAGCCAGTTTAACTGGTGATGTAAGCGTGTCTCGCAACGATCAGGATCATTGAAAGTCTATCAATTCAAAAGTGCCATCTCTTTCCGGCATGTGCAAATTTCAAATTTATTACTTATGCGCACATGTTAAGGGGGAGTCTTTCTGAAAATCATCAAACTCTCAAGGTGTCAACAAAATGTCTTTACAAATTATCGACACTTTGAGAGAATTTTCAATGATTTTGGTTTTATGGCATCATTAGGATAGTCATGGAGTTATAAGGTGACTAAGGTTAGGGAAAACCATCCTATGATCCGCCAGAGCCGGAGGGATCTACCCAAGGACAATACCAATAGTTTAGAACTAGAAAGTCCTAGGTATGATATAAAAAGGAGAAAATGAATGAACGGAGAAAGAAGGGGTTGAAGAATTAAAAAGAAAAGCAAAGAAAAGGGTGAAAAGAAATAGCCCTCCATTTGTTCAACCTTAGGGCAGACACCGGGTTCAATTCATAATCTACTGGTTGATGAGCATCACCGGTATTGAAGACTAAAGACGTCATGGACCCAGTGACGCACTAATAAACCTTCTAAGCCACTCAAGTGTCTCTCAAAATACATTTGTTTCATTCACACGGAGAACCCTTCATAATCTATCGACCTCTCATTACGAGAGTGTTGATATTGAAAAGGAGGCAATCTGCTCCATGCCTCCGATGACCAAACAAATGTGCACTAATTGAGTCTAGAGCCATGAGATTCATCAAAGATCTCTTAGGTACACTTAGTATTACTCTGTTGTTCTACATCATGGGCAGCAGATGTAAAATTAAGAAAGTGTCCTTCGCAGATCTTAGCAATCTGCCAAGAACATTCATGAGAGAAGTCACAATTGTGATTATCAATGATTGAATGGAAATCCTGCCAGAGCAACATCAAACAACTCTGTCAGCAGGTCACTTCGGTAACTCCTTGTGGGTTACGCTTAGTGTTTGCTCCAAAATGGTCTACAGTCGTGGGGTGATCTCCAGCGACTCACTGAATCGTGGGTGCACGTCGGTGTCTCCGTGTAATCCCTTTCGGGGGAATCCGATTCAGAACGGTCTGGGTTAGGATTTGAGAAAGTCTTCACACTATGTTGTTGATGATCTCAAGTCTGAGCCTGTAAGTACCGGTTGGTTCGTGCTGATGCTGCTGTTGCTGCTGCTGCTGCTGCTGCTGAGGAGCTGGAGTTCGACCATCAAGACTCCATCATGTTCATATCTTGAAGTAATGTTTTCACAAAGACTTAGTAACATCAAAAGTTCGATATATGATTCAAAACAAGTCAAAGACATATGAGCATGATGGAGAAGACGAGAAGACGTTGGAGATAGGCAGATCGAGACAACATCATACCATCATCATTCAAGAACAAAGAAACAAAGATTATAAAGACGTCAGAAGCCTATGAAGCAAAGAAGACGTCGAGCAACATTGATGATCAAGACTTAGGGGGAGATTGTTAGGAACATGTTTTAATTAAGTTCAAGTCTTGTTCATTTAGTTATTATGTTGCACGATATGGGTTATAATGTTTGTATTAAGTGACCGGTCCATTAGTAGCCCATGGGCCGGCCACCCTTGTTAATTCCTTCTAGAAAGATTAAGCACATGGATGCCCTAAGTAGTTGCCTATAAATAGAAGGCAAGGGCATCATTATTGTTGTTGGTTTTCATGTGTATTGCGAAAGCTCTGCTCGAGTAACATTTGATTAAGTGAAATCCATCCACTCTTCTTATTCTCTTCTTTTCTCTCGTGATCTTATTAGCTTATTTCTCTCTTTACGTAGCTTATTCTAGAGTAGTAGTACGTGTGGTTATTTGTATTAACGAGTGTGTTTGAGATAATTAACGTGACCTACAAGGACCATTATCAGCATGATGTTCATCAGGAGGGTATCTTGATGATTCATCAATACTTATCTCTTCCACTGAGTTGTTAAAGACACTGATTGCATCAGTGCTCTCATCAAAGGTAACATGAAATATTTCCTCAGCATGCTGTCTCCTAGTGTTGAACACCCTGAAGGCCTTTGAGACAAGGGAGTATCCTAGGAAGTATCCATCATCAGCTTTGGCATCAAATTTTCCTAAGTGATCCTTGTTATTATGAATAAACACAAGACACCCAAAGACATGAAAGTAGCTGATGTCAGGGATTCTTCCCTTGAATAACTCATAAGGAGTTTTGCTATGTCTCTTAACAATGATGGATCTGTTTTGTGTGTAACAGGCAGTCTTTATTGCTTCAGTCCACAAGTGTTTGGAAAGGACTGATCCAATTAGCATTGTCCTAGCTGCTTCAATGAGTGTTCTATTTTTTCTTTCAGCCACCCCATTTTATTCAGGTGTGTAGGGTGAGGAAATTTTTTGTGAAATGCCTTTCTCATCACAGAAACATTCAAGTTCATAATTTTTGAACTCTGTTCCATTGTCAGTCCTAATCTATTTGACTTTGATATCATTCTGATTTTCAATGTTCCTGACAAAGGACATAATTGTTTCAGCTGCCTGACTCTTTTTGATCAGGAAGTATACCCAAGTGTATCTTGAGTATTCATCCACAATGACCAGAGTAAACTTCTCATGGTTAATGGATCTAGGACTAATTGGTCCAAATAGATCCATATGGAGAAGATGACGGCAGTTCCTGATGGAAAAGTTGGTTTTGGTTTTAAAGGATGCTCTGTGATGTTTACCTTTTTCACAAGCTGAGCATGGTTTGTCCTTTGAAAACACAAGAGATGGTAAGCCAAGGACCTTGTTTTGTGTGAAGATCGATTTGCTCTAGGTTTGTTAGACCTTTTATCTAGGATTAACACAATGATAATGAACAATAATATAGTACGCGGCGGAATAATCAAACGAATCATTATTATTGAACAAGGTTAGTCGAACGATTCTTGTAGTCGAACGACTCTTGTAGTCGAACGATTCTTGTAGCTTATACAAACTACGAACCCTAGGCATCCATTAGAGGACTTGATTCCTAGATACACACACACCTTTAATGACTACATTGTGGAAGACCTGTTTTTAAAACCTATTCCCTGTATCTCTTTATATAATAGAGATTTAGGGTTAGGTTTTAAAAACAGGTCTTCCACAACGTAGTCATTAAAGGTGTGTGTGTGTCTAGGCATCAAGTCCTCTAATGGATACCTAGGGTTCGTAGTTTGTATAAGCTACAAGAATCGTTCGACTACAAGAATCGTTCGACTAACCTTGTTCAATAATAATGATTCGTTTGATTATTCCGCCGCGTACTATATTATTGTTCATTATTATTGTGTTAATCCTAGATAAAA
Organism: Artemisia tridentata subsp. tridentata; assembly: GCA_021014915.2. Lineage (NCBI taxonomy): Eukaryota > Viridiplantae > Streptophyta > Magnoliopsida > Asterales > Asteraceae > Artemisia > Artemisia tridentata. The sequence goes on from CP139508.1 coordinate 201,301,593, forward strand.
GGTCTAACAAACCTAGAGCAAATCGATCTTCACAAGTGGTATCAGAGCCAGGTTGCTCTCGATATCTAGGATGTTACAAGGTTTTCTGTCGAAAAGAAGAGCAGATTTGAAGCAGTTTGATGAAGATCCAAAACCGTGTGTGTGTTTCGTCCCTTGGTGTATGTGTTATGGAACCAATGTGTTCCAAATAGATATACTTCCCCTCACTTTGAGAAGCCCATGCTCTAGCAGTACCAACCAGCAGTATAAACTGTTCATCCTCCAAAGCTGGCAGTACAAACTGTTCAATGAACAGTACTAATTCGAAAAACAAATAGTACAAACTGCTATGAGCAGTACTAATTCGCATGTTTCATGACATATTAACTTCAGGGGAAGTTCGTGCTTATTGGTTTTGTATCTTCCCCTAGTTGATATGACAAAACCAACGATATGAAAGATGATCTTTAAGCTGCAAATAAACCTTCTTCCCCTTTTTGTCATCATCAAATAGGGGTCTTCAATGCAACTTGAATCAAACGCTTCCCCTTAAAACAATAACCATCTCTTGAATCATGAACTCCATAGGCCTTATGAACTGATTACTGATGAAGAAAACCGAGTATAACAAACTTGATGAAGAAGTTGAATTTCCCAAACTTGCGTCTTATATCTTGCACTATCCACGTGACTCCAAACTTATATGAAACTAGAAATATAAGTAGACCGAAATCTCTTAAAAAATCCTCAATTATATGAGACACTGAGCACTACAATGTAACTCCTTTAAGTGATAGTTAACTAGGTCTTCGTCCATCCACCCCTTGACCTATGAAAACTAGATTTGACAAGTCATTGTCACCGTATTAACGCCCAAACAAGTTATCTCCAAAGTGGAACACCCACTTTGAGATATGATAAGAACGCGCACTGTGAAACTCAACTACAACATCAAATAAATAATATTCAACCTTCTTCGTAATCAATTCTTCAAATAATCCGTGAAAAACATCAAAGTGCAATAATATCAACCTCTCTTATATGACTGTTGCCTCAGCCGGCGATCTACTTGTATTCCTTATCTATATCGTTGCCTCACTTCGGAGATCTACGAACACCAAGGATACCCTTGTCACATAATTGATTAAAAAGCCATTGCACCAAATATCTCCACAACGAGCCATAAAACAATAAGAATAAACTGAAATAAATTTAGTTCTGTCCGAGATCCAAAACTCTCTGTGTGTTTCGTCCCTTGGTGTGTGTGTTATGGAACCAATGTGTTCCAAATAGATATACTTCCCCTCACATTGAGAAGCCCATGCTCTAGCAGTACCAACTAGCAGTATAAACTGTTCATCCTCCAAAGCTAGCAGTACAAACTGTTCAATGAACAGTACTAATTCTGAAGACCAAGCAGTACTAACTGTTAATCACAGCAGTACCAACTGCTATGTATAAATCAAGAGCAGTACCCATTTTTTAAAGTGAGCAGAAGAAACTGTCAGTAGGATAATGCATCCAATCAGTTACAAAACTGATTAAAGAACCCAATATATATATATATGCCACGACAATGAATAATTCGCAGCACCTTGATATTAATTCCACCTCCAATTATGCACTACACGACAGTCATTAGTACGAAATCACTTTCCTCGTAGAATATAGTGTCGACATATTAATTGTGATTGCAGAATGACATAAATCAGCACCACATATTTGACTCTTCTACCAACCAATTTAATGTAGTACAAGGTTTGATGAATGACATCCATCCACACAAATCGATTAGAATAAATAAGCAACATCAGTATCTATTCTTCAGAAGGCAACAACCCCACATTCGACCAATTAATGAAAACACGTGACAATGAATGACCAATTAATTACCCGATATGAGAACGACAAGAAGATTAATTGTAATACAGACTTGTGTGTTTCACTGTTGTTGCAACATATAATTAATAGATCGATACCTTTAAAATTCGTTTCTGGAAAAACTTTTACCGATCTGCTTCTGTCTTCAAATCTGCACCTCGTTGACAACGAACCTTGTATATTCCTAGATATCATAAACAAATCATTATCATTGCACAAGATTTGTCGAATGATTACAAACCCTAGGCGTCTACACTAAGACTTAACGCCTAGTTACACACACACCCCTTTTCCTAGAATTACATCTCTAATTCCTGTATAGAAAGCCTATGCCCCTATCCTCTTTATATAGTAGAGGATTAGTGTTACAAAGACTCTAAATAATGCATAATTAGTCCTTCATCTTTGTATTTATAAGTTTCCTTCATCTTTCATCTTTTGTCAATATCAACTCTATTTAATTCCTAACATTTTGTTTTACAAGGTTGTTTATGTTTTTAAAGTTCAGGTGGGAGAGTCTCTTAAGCCAAAGCCAGTTGAGAGTATCAGTGGCCTTGGTAAAGAGACAAGTTCCATTCTGAGTAAGACTGGACATGTCTAACACATAAACATCATGTCTTCTTGGTGCAATAAGGACAACTTCCTTATTAGCATTGAAGATGATTCCTTGTTTATCATCAAACTGAACTATGTATTTTGCATCACATAGTCGACTGACACTTATCAAATTGTATTTTAGACCATTTACATAAGCTATCCTAGTAAAGAATATACCATTGCAGTTTACTGAACCATAACCTTCAGTGAGACATGATGAGTTATCAGCAAATATCACTTTGGGTCCTGATTCATCCACATACTTGTGCAGATACTCCTTCACAACAGTCATGCTCCTTGAACATCCACTATCAAGATGCCAAACAGGATCCCTGGCATGTTTCTGCACAAATGGTAAACTGGGTCAGTTCTTTCTAGGACTCCACTTCTTGGAGGGCTTAGCTTTGAGGGTCTTATTAACATTTTCAAGTGATTTATGGTCAGTAGTGGAGTGGACTGAGCTACCACATATTATGCATTTGATTGCTGATGTAGACTCAGTGGACTGAGAGGCTGACTTTGTCATACCTCTACTGGCCTGAATGGCCTTACCACGTCCTGAGGTGTTATGAGTGGAACTTCCACTATTTTCACAACAATTGTCAATTTGACAATCCTTAGGATGGTGGTCATTGAACCCACAGTAAGGGCAAGGTGCAAAAGGCTTTGCCTTTTGTTTCTGTTTCTGTTTAGAATCAGAAGGATAGTTTAAAGACTGAGCTTTAAGACTTGCCATGTTTGATGTGACTGAATGTGTTTTGTGATCAGAGGTCCTGTGATCATCCTTTTTGCAAACCATGCAATAAAGAATTCTATAGCAATCATCAGTGATATGATTGGTATAGTTACACAGTTCACATCTTTTCAGGGGTTTTGTGGGTTTGGGTTTGGTCTTTGAGGAAGCTGGTTTTTGTTCCTTCTTGGATTGAGAAGTTTTCTCAGAAGATGCAATCTTCTCTCCCAGCTTCCTGACCATTTCAGCCAACTGATCAAATTTTGAATCAGGGCTTTGGATTGTTACTTCAGAAGGGACTGAAGTTGATGAGTCATCAGTATTTACTGAGACTTCAAGGGTTGGTCTCTTCAGGATGGTTGTTCCCATTCCTTATCTCTCCTTTAGAGAGTGTGGTGAGAAGACCATTGGTGGGAGGCCTGAGTTTGGTGCAGCACCCTGAAGGGTATTCAGTGGAGGAAGGGGTGTATATGATTCTGATTCAGACTCATTCACTGACTCAGTATTACTTAGTTGTTCAGTGAGTTCAAGCTTACTGAGTTGTTCAGTAAGTCCAAGCATATTTTTCAAAGCCTGACTTTCAGGAAGCAAGATCTTTCCAGTCTCAAAGTTTGGTAACTTACTGACTGTGTTGTCCCTGACAATCCAGTCATTTGACTTGGGAAGCATTTCTTGCTCAAAAGATATGCCAGCTGGAACAAAGGTCAGTTCACTGTGACTTACATAGGGGTTAACCATGTGATGGTCAATTCCTATAGTTTTCCTAGGGATTAAACCCACAGTATCAAAGACCTTGGGGTTCTTTTTGGTCCAGCCTTGGATGACAGCTTTTTCTTTGTTAAGTTCAGTTTGTAGGGCTTGGTTTTGTTTCAAAATTTCAGTGTTCTGAATTTGTAGAGTTATTGTTTCTAATTTGGCTTGCTTCAGTACAAGCAATTCATCTCTACATTTATTCAATTCTGACACTATGTTGTTATATTTTGAACACATGTTAAGCCTTTGTTCCTCAACAAATTTAAGATCTACACAAATATAATTCATGTAAGACTGCCAATCAGAATCATCATCCATAGAAAGTAAAGTGTTTACCTTCTTCATGGTGATGTTTACCCACTCTCCATTCCTTGTATGGCTTTTCCCAACAGCCACCTGATCACCTTCAGAGAGTGCCATCAGTGCACTCAGTTTAATTTCCTCATCTGAGGAGACCTCTTCATCATCCCAGTCGTAAGCTTCAGCTACTAAAACCTTATTCTTTTCCTGAACAGGTTTGGGTGTTTGAGCAGCCTGAGACATAGAGGGATTAGTTTCAAGAATTGCAAGTTTAGCCTTGGCTTTCCTATATTTTGCTTCAAAGTCTTTTTGACCCTTGTTTTGAAATTGTTGGGTCGACTGAAACATTCTTGGTTGAAACTTGTTAGTTCCTGAGGAACTATTTCCTGAAAATTTGTAAGAAGGTTCTGAGGTAGTTTTAGAATAGCAGTCCCTAGCAAAATGACCCTTTTTACCACAGTTAAAACATTCAGTGGTTTCATTTGCTTTTCCTTTAGAAAGGTTGGACTGGTTTCTTTTGATGAAACGTTTTGAACTAGCAAGGAGAGCCCTCTCTTGGAATTCCAAGTTTAAATCTTTTAGGTACTCATCACTTGTCCTTTCATCAATTTCATCCTCAGAATCCTCTTGAAAGTCTTGCACAACACCATTAGTATAAAAAGTAGTTGATATGGGTGTGGAGGTTAAGGCCTTTTTGGACTCAAGAGCTTTTGATTCAGGATATCTCCTTGAGATCAAGTTGTCCTCATAGACAAATTTCCCATAGATTTCAGGGAGCTCAAGGGTCTAAATGTGATTAGCATTCCTCATGCCTTGTGAGAAGTTTAGCCACTTCTCATGGAGACTGTTGACAAAGCCAACATTTGTCTCATGCTTAGATAATACTACACCATCATTTGATAGTTCGTTTATCAAAGTCTTGTATCTGGTATAAGTCTGAGAGAGACTTTCAGAGTCTTTTGCTCTGAAAGTATTATACTCAAGTTTCAGGTCCATGACCCTGTTTTCCTTGGTATCTGAGGGGCCCTCAAAGCTATTAACCAAGTCATCCCAAGTTTGCTTGGCTGTTAAATAGTTGATGACTGATTCCATTATATCGTCAGGAAGACAAGATATAAGGATGCTTTTAAGGCGCTGGTCTTGATTGACCACCCTCCTCTCATCAATGGTCCATTGTGCCTCAGGCTTGTTTAGCCCTGCAGCAGTCTTAGGGACAAATGGGCCATCCCTGATACAGGTGATGTAGTAAGGTTCCATACCAGTTAAATAGCAAATCATATGTTTTTTCCATTTGCTAAATTTTCTAGCTTCTAGTCTGGATGCAACAGCAGAATAGCTGCCACCCTTTTTATCGACCAGCTGGGGTACATTAATATCAGCCATAGTAGGATCTTGGTTTTAAAAACCTTGAGCACTCTTGGTTAGTTTTGAAAGATTTTATAAACCAGATGCTCTGATACCACTTGTTGTTCCCTTCACACGTTTAGAGTTAACTAGAAAGTTAATCTATTCGTGTTTATGACTAATACAATGTTATGATTAATTCTAACAGATTAATGAAACGTAAAAGTAAAAACACATAAGTATTTTTCAACGTTTAAATTCTTATTAGAAATGAATCAAAGAATCTATTACCCAAGTGTTTTGCGGAACAAACACTTGGGATTGAATAGACAAGGTATGGTGGTGTCTCCTATCTAAACTCAAGCTTTGCTTTGAGTGGTAACAATTCGACCCACTGAGCTATCTCAGGGATACGTTACTCTTTGTAGGAGAGAAGTTGCTTTGTAAAAGTCTAAGCTTTCAATGTACAAAACACACTCAACTTCTCTCCTGTTGAACCTATTTATACACAAGTATGAAAGAGTAAAAGTGATTAAAACAACTACAACTTGTTGAAGCAAGCGTGTCTGACAATTACAACAGTAATTGTCATTTCCAAGAACCAATGGGAATGGACTATAAAGTCTTTAGGAGTGGTTGGTCTGACACTCCATGACTTTTAGCCGCCTTAGGGAAAGTTTCTTCCTGACAAGATAAGATTTGATCTTATCTTAAAACTCTTCCCAGATCTTCCCGCCTTTCTTTCAGGTGTTGAGTTCTTCAGTCTTCAATCACTTGATGTTGTTGAGGAGACTGGGGTCCAGTGAGTTCTTGTCCAACACTCACTGAACCATCATCTTCTTCTTTAGCTTAAGTCCTACTCAGGGAGTACCGCCTTCCTGAGTAGTGAATCCTTCTTCTTGAATTCGCCTTAAGCATCCTGAAGATGACTCACTGAGAGACTGTTCTCTCAGTGACTTGAATTGTTCTCGGTTTAATTTACACTTAGTTAATTTGTGTCCAAATCTTATTTTAAGTATTCTTGGGTACTGATGGACCCAACAGATACATTATTCATTGAATGATAACAAAGTGGACACTCTTATTATAAAAAGAAAGTCCACAGCCACTCCGTGCCGATAGCCATACTCCTAGTTACCTGAGATAAACATGCTAAAAAAGTCAACACAAAGGTTGAGTGAATCTATAGTGTTTAAAGTAATAATCAGTTTTGAACACAAGATAAATAGTAAAGAAATCAGTTCATTCGTAATTCGGCATATTGCACTAAACCTCATGAAACGCAATGCGTTGATAGTTTCCAGTCTCACTAACATAATTAAATGGTAGTGGTTTGCCCCCGAGTTTAAGAAATCAAATATAATGCATATTTCTAATCGGCTACCACAAAGATATCCATCCGATTAGTACAAATGGGTCGTCAGGCCAATAGATCTATTCACTGTATTCGCGCTCACCCTGCGGGTGACTAATGGTGCATGATATGAGGGTCTTTCAATAATAAATACAATCATAATAATAAGGGACAGTTCGTTAGCCTAGTGCAATAACAATCAGGAAAATACTTGTGTTCGGTTTGATAGCATGTATCTCCCCACATATTTGGAAAACGTATAAAGGAAAAGTGGGACTATAAACTCACCTGAACAGTCTGGATGGAAAACAAAGTTTAAATAAAGTTGATAAACGTCTCCGGCTTGCAACCTGGGTTGGTTATGCCAAGTTTTCAGTAACTGTTTCTGAATATATATATAAGTTTCCAATGTTCATTTCGTAATGTTTTTGGTAAATGTTAATTTTAAGACAACATGAAGTCTCTTCAAAAGTTATAAGATTTTATCTCATTGTTCATTTTTACGTTTCCGTTCTTTCGTTAAATAGACACCTTGTTTGTTCGTTATCGAAGAAAACGTATTTTAGTTTATTTAAATCAAATAATAATAAATAATAATAATAATAATAATAATAATAATAATAATAATAATAATAATAATAATAATAATAATAATAATAATAATAATAATAATAATAATAATAATAATAATTAATTTAATTATAATAATTATTATAGAGAAAGTTACACTTTAGCCCTTATAGTTTTATACGTTGACAACTTTTACCCTTGAACTTTTGTAAAATGACAAGTTTTACCCCTCAACTTTCACAAAATTACAATTTTTACCCCTTAACTTTGGTCAAATGATAATTTTTACCCCTATAGTTTCAAAAATGACACTTTTTACCCCTGAGGGTTATGTCGACTGCATATTAAGTCCATATTAAAATTTTATTTAGATTTTTGACATAAAATACCCTTGAGACTCTCGTCGCGTTACACACGACATCCATATTTTATAAAAACGCGCTATATCTTTAGGAAAAAGGGCAAGACACTTTACTATTCTTTCGTATACTTATTAATCAGTTTATAAAATAGATTTTTACAAAATCCCAGCTCGTGATTCGAGCTCACGAGTTCGGAATTAATTTATTTAGGGTGCGTTTGTCTGTTTGGTATGGGCAGAAAACACGCGCAAAGAATGGGTCGAATCTCATTGAATTCTTAACCAAATGTCTTCGTTCTTTTTCCTACACTTAGACAGTTGATAGACCTTCATTTGTGCAAAAGTCTAGAATTTTTAGAGTCCGTTTAATGGTCGAAATTTAACTTGCAAACCCAGGGTCTGTTGCTGTCTCGACAGCCACCAAAAGAACAAAAATAATTTTGTTTTTTATTTTAAAACTTATGAACTAGGAATCTTTGATTAAAATTAGTATCCCTAGCATGTTTAAGAGATTTCTAGTTAATCTTAAGTATTTTGGACTTACAAAATAAGTTAAATGGGTGTTTGTTTGTGTCGAATAGGATGAAAAAGAAAAGGAAAATTAGGTTTTTGTTTCCTAGGGTTTCTAATTTAAGTGTTAGGGTATTACTTAAGTATTTTGAGCATGTTTTAGCTATTCTTACCATGTCTTAAAAAAAAACTAAAGGTGTGTTTGGGGGTTTTGCTCGACAAAAACAAAAAGAAGAAAATAATATGTAACTTTTAGTTTTAGGATTTAATCCTTACTAAGGTGTGTTTATTATTGTATTTGGTAATATTTAGAGTATATAAAACAAAAGAAAAAGGTTCGAGGACTTACCTAGGTGATATGGGTCGAATGGAGCAAATATGGAACCTAGGGTGTTGGAAATGATCACTAGAGATATCAACCTTCCTTCTTGGCTTCTTGGGGATGTGTTTAAACTTGATTAGGGCTGTGGTGACAGAAATTTGGGAGTATGGGGCTGTGGGAATTTTGGTCGAATGGTTTGTGAAGTCTAGGGTTGAAATGGGACCTTGTATTTATAGAGGGGATTGATCTAGGGCTTCTAAAGGATTCTAGGGCTTGTATTGAAGATGTTGAGGAGGTTTGGGTGATGTGGTGTGCCAAATGCGGCGCCACATGGTTAAGAGGAGGGAAAGGAGATGTGGAAGATTACTAACCTTACAAGCATCCTAATTCTAGAAGGAGGGGGGGAGAGATGTGGAAACTTATAGTTCATCCACTTGGAGTCTTAAGGTTTAAGAAAAATGAGGTCTTGGTTTGTTTCATGTTGGATTCGAACCATATTAAGGGAATTGAAAAAGTTTAGTTCGAAGAGTGCTTAGGGGATTTGTACACTAGGCTTAAGGTTATAGTAATTTTAGGGTTAGGGTTTAGTTAGGGTTCCTAGGGTTTAAGGATTTCTTAGAATTGAATTTTAGGGTTTCATGGAATATGTATATATGTATCGAGCTACATATATTAAAAGGAAAATAATTTTGTGCATTGGGTAGTTGTACTTTAGGCTTAAGGAAGGTTGTACTAGGGTTTATAAAATAAAAAAATATAATTTTAATATTTCCTTAATTTATATAATTTTTATTTAATTTTTATTAAGATTTTAAGATAATTAAATGGATTTTTATGTTTTTGTGCATTAGAGGGTTGTACCATAGGTTTAAGGAGTTGTACAATCATTTAATAAATTAATAAATTTATTTTTAAAAATTAATGTGTAAAATTATTACAAAGTATGCCTTTTAAATAATTATTATTAAAATTTATGTAAGGTTTTTTTCTATAATTAGTTTTTATGCTTTAAAGGCTTGTACCTTAGCTTAGAAGACTTGTACATATATATTTTGTAAAAATATTAATTAGGGTTTGTGATTTTATTACATATAATAATAATTTTGTGAAATTAGGGTTTTATCGGGAGTTATAGTGGAATTAGGGTTTCTGTGCTTCAGTGACTTGTACATTACTCAAATAAATTGTATTCTAGTATTTCTAGGGTTTTGTTATCCTCACATGTTGTTATGGTAGTTTAGGGTTTCATAAAACTCTTATAAATTAAGAAACGTTTAGTTTTTAAACGTACGTTAGCGAAATAACGTAGAGTGGTATATGGGATCTCATAAAGTTTTAGGTCAAAGATGTTTAAATACTAAATCAGTTGAGGTTGGGTTGCAAGCACGTTTATCAGTGATGTAATTTATGTCACATAAGTTAAGAATTGTAATTAGTTAATAAATAAATAAAATAAAATAAAAAATCTACGTGGAAAAATGATAAGTATTAGATAATTATATAGGGAAATCTTACAGTGGTTGCAATAATGAACACCTGCAATCATTGTCCATAGGTAACCTACCTTATAGATAGAGATGCACTTAAATTGTTGCATTGTTAACATCCGACAGAGGCAACTTAACATGTACATTCAGATGCAGTTAAATTCATGCATTGTGCATGTTATATTAATGTTTTGATATTTGATGTTATTTGGTTTTTTCTACGCTTATTGTAACAACAACGCCTTTTATCATTGTGATTCACGTTTTTACTGACACTAGCTTCTATGCTGTCTTAAAATCTTCGCTACTTTCTTCATCGTTTTACATTTAATATATTATGTTTATAGGCATAACTGTTATGCGTTAGCGTTATTGCAGTTGTGTATATATTTATGATATTTATTCCTGTTTAGCACCCAAAAAAAATGCTGGCGTTATTAAGCTTTACCATTTAGTAGTTAACGTCTGATACAGAAATGTATAACAGCTTAGTAATGTTTGTATCATGTAACTGCTATATATGACGTACTTCATGTCTTTAATATTGTATGTGTACACCTCTTGATTAAAATCAGTATTGCCCCATCTGTTGCTTCTAATGTAAATAGGTCTTCCGGTTTGGCCACACACTTTACGTAATCATTCCGAACTCCATCGTAATAGTTATGTGTGGCTGTCAAAGTTTTGTATGAAAGTAATTTGCTACTCGGTTAGAAATATAATTGATTCATTAGTAGATGTTATGTTGCAAAAAAAAGGCAAAGGAAAAGTGGCATGTTAATAACGAATGTATGCTATAAAATAGAGTTCCCACAAAATAGAGTTCCCACTCTCGATACATGCTTACATTTTCCCATAAATGTGGCCTTCCATTATTCAGCACGACTGACTACGTGATTCACATGCAAATGGCAGATAGTAGCGGTTCCAGTTTAATGTCAAAAGGTGCCGGAAAAATGAATGTGGTACAACTAAAACCCGTCAGTGCTGGTGAGTTGGACCCAACGGATACCAACAAAGCAATTGAGGTAAAAGTGTATCGTAAATGGACTGAAAAAAATGTCCCCCGCCCTAAACCGACCGGATTCTGCTGTATATTGGTGGACTAGAAAGTATGGTTCACAAATTTATGCCACAAGCCTGTTATGGTTTCCTACCGAATAGAATAATTGAGGTGAGTTGTAGTTTTTACTTAATGTGCACTTAATTACGTCAACGTGTTATAAAGTATGATTATTATGATTGGTTATTTTATTTGCTAAAAGATGACTTGAGTTATACAAGGCTACAAGCCCGATTCACATGTGCAACAACTGTTTAATGATGAGAGTAAAGGATGGTTCTGCATGTCTTGAGCTAAAGGTTGAGGCATGTGCCCAAAGTTGCAGCCTGCCAAAATGAACTATGGTACGCGTTTGTTGTTCTTTTAACTTTTTTTTATAGTGGGAATTTGGTAAATTTGTTAAGCATGATTAGTATTCCTCGAAGTCAAAACAATGTGTAGGTGATCGAAACTTATCTGCAATTTCAAATTGTATACCATTAAAGGATTACTTCATAAATTTTTTTATAGTTTCTAAGGACCTGTTTAGTTAATCAATATTTGCGAGTAAGAATTTAGGATTCTCTTTATTACATTCTTAAAGTTTTGTGGCACGACTGAAAATGTATATAGAGAATTGCTTTAAGGACAAGGATGAAGAGGCGTTGCAAGATGTATTAGAGTCAATATTTAGAAGGAAAGTGATACAAAAGCATGCCAACATAGACGATCAGCTGCTAGATGAATTTCAGATGAAATTTATTGACGGTGTCAATGCTAAAGACTTTTGAGTCAGATTTTGGGGAGATACATGTCACAGACGAAGACAATGATAATATTTATGATGCGAAAGAAAGTGTGACCAAGAAAATGATGAAACACGTGTTTTTTTACCTGGATAATAAAAAGTAGGAGTGGTATAAATATGTAGAATCTTGATAATGGTCATATTAACGACATTGAAGAGTGTGAGCAGATACAATACTATAATGGCATCTCCTTCCATTCAAGTGTGATTTCATGTAGATGCTAATAGTTAATCTTCAAATTTTAGCTATTGTATTTGTTAGTATTATTATTATGAAATTCATTATCTTCAACTATTTTTTCCTTCATCACTTATTCATTGGTGATGTTATGCAAAACTAAATCATGTGAATCCATTAAAAAAACTTAAAAAAGCAAAAACGTATACAAAATGTAGGATAGTATAACAAAAAAAGCCCCGCAGCAACGCGCGGGCAATCATGCTTGTTCTTACTACGACATATATCAATGCCACATTTAAAAAGTTTTCAGACACACTATTTACTAATGTTATTGCCAGATTCACAAACATCCTCTTCATTAGCATCATTATCTTTTTGTGATTCAGATAGAAAAAATAAGTGAACCACGAAATGCAATTGTACTTATGTGTTAAACTTTATTAGCATCCGCACACTAATCCAGCTACAACGCGCGGGTAAGAAAAAAATTGTTTTAAAACAAAAAAATGTATTACTCCATTAATAACAAAAGTTTGTCGTGTATTATAAACTAATGCTAGGCACAGTCGATCGGTCGACCGATTTCATGATCGGTCGTGGCCAATGTGGCTATTGGGTTACCATCGGTCGTTGGTCGAGAAAAACACAAGGAAGGTCGAAATTTCGACCGATTTTAACACACACAAAATGCCAAAAATTGTTACCGTTTGAGCTTAATTTAAAAAAAAAAAAAAAAAAAAACATCAACAACAACAACAACTTTACCACTTTACAACCTTATAAATACCAACCTCAAACACACTTCTAAACACACAATTTTAAACAATTCAAACAACGTCTCATCAATATTCATCATGTCAACAAAAATACTCCCACATCAAAAACCCGACGATCCCGACTACCCCAAAATGTCCCGGATTTGAATTTCTCGCCGGATCCACTGTTTCAATTAACCGGGATAACACCACCACCAAATCAAAGTATTCGGTTTCGAGCACCCGCTTTTGAATATCCAACACGACTACCACAACCGAGTCAACAACAAAACCCGTTTTACGTTAATCGTCCATATGTCCCACCGTATCGTCCTAATATGGATTTTAACTAATCACCATGTGGGTCGTCGTATTGTCCTAACATGGATTTCTCGCAGTCTTCCCAACCGTATCAAACGTATTCCCCGCTTCGGGGTGTTAATCTTGATATGGATTTGGAGTATTATATGGTAGACTATCCGACTCAACAATACTCGACTTAAAACTATTTGAGTCAAGATGTTTCGATGGGGCAAGGTTCGGGTCACGGTTCGTACCACGGTTACATGCCTGTTGAAGACGATGACGATGAAGATGTCGAAGTGACGTCACCCGTCAAACCAAAGAATCCTTCGAGACGTGCTACAAAGGCGAAGGACAAAGGCAAAAAGGCCGAACCAACCAAAAAGAACGAACCATGGACAAAGGCGGAAGAGATCGTGCTTTGTAGAGCTTGGGTTCATGTGTCGGAAAATTTCGAAAGAGGAAACGCTATCAACAGGAATGGGTTTTGGGAGGAGGTGATAGCGTACTTTGAAAACGAAACTGGTTCACAAAGAACGTACGACTCGATCACGACCAAATGGAAGAATAGGATTTGTAGTAGGGTTGGAAGATTTTGTGCAATTACGGATAATATCAATGATAATCACGGAAGTGGTGAGAGTGATGCAGATGACCTCTCAAAAGCTCTTAGAGAATACCGTGTGATTTACGGTCATGATTTTACATTGGAGGAGTGTTGGAAAATTTTGAGGAATCATGATGCTTGGAAGAATATTGAGACGCCTGCTTTCAGAACGAAGAGTCGGAAGAAATACAAGTCTTCGGAAACCACCTCGAGATCAACAAAAGGTCCTTTGAATTTTCAAAACGTGGATGATTCTGATGATGAGGAAGAGACTAGAGAATCACAACCACAAGGTCGTTACGCAGCCAGGAAGAAATCATCCTCCTCCTCTCGTGATCCACCATCATCATTTGTTAGTTCGTTGGCCCAGACCTTTTTCAAGTTCAAGCCGTCAAAATCGGAGAAAAAGAAGGACATGGAAGAGTCATACTTGAAGTTGAAGGAAAAAGAGCTGGAGATGAAAAGAGAGAAAATTGAGCTCCAACGACAGCAAATGGAATTCATGGCCCAATCAAAACGGGAGCAAGACTTGATTTTCTACAATACAGAAATCAACCCAAATTTGCCCCCACGAAAACTACAAGAACTTTTGGATATTAAGGCAGCAATCAAGCCACGCTACAATTTAGATTATTAGTTTAAGCTTTTAATTAGTATTGTAATGTTTAAGTTTTATTAGTTTAATTTTTTAATTAGTATTGTAATGTTTTATTTTTAATGAAGGTTAAATTTGCTGTTTAAAATATTTGAATTAACAAAAAATTAACTTGGTCACCACTGTGGCAACTTGGTCGTCGTCAGGTTGTCGGAGAGAGAAAGCTGATGTGGCAAGGTTATGTCTAGTCACGACTGTGCCCAGCCTAACTAAACGAATAAACATAGGAGTAGATTCAAATTTAATTAGGTAGAATGACTTAAAAATCATTCTTTTGTAATCACGTATTCTTTGTTTTTTAGCTCCTTACTAGCTTTTAATAATATCAGCCGCTAGAAAACTAAATGATAAAGTAATACATTATGACATTGGGGCATTTTATATAAACCGCGAAGCACATAGTATAACCGTTCAGAGCTTGCAATCATTGGAAACCCTCTCTATAAGGGGTCCTTATAAACTGCCCTTATGACTTATGTGATGTACTTTTGGGCTTGACATTTACTGGACGGAGTATTCATGGGTTAAGACTTGAGTTCATGATTCATGATCCAAAAACGTAACCCGACACAAAAGTAACCGCCTTACTAGTTTAAATTAATTTAAACCCTCACAATATTCGATGCAAGACACGTAAACTATCATCAATCGGGCCCACCGCCTTAAACCCAATAGGTCGGTGTAAAAAATCTGATGTGTCCTCTCCTTTATATATAAAAATAAACAATACCGTTACTTAATCCGTCCCGTTAACTCTCCACCAATACAAAAATAAAATATCTTCACTTAACTTTTTATCAAATGGAAAAAATGATATTCACGGAGCATGAAATGGAGGCAGCTTTGCAACTAATTCAACTTAGTGGTGAATCCGAACAGTCTAGTGGTAAAGGCAAGAAGAAGAAGATATCTATAAAGAAAAGAAGACAAGAAGATCGTGACGAAAGTCAAGGGAGTAGCTCAACCTCGGATATAACATCGCATGTTACTCCGAGTTTTGCGGCTAACGATGATGATGAGGATTATGATAGTGATGGAAATATGAGAAAGAATAAGAAAAAGTTTAGGTCGATTGTTGAAGTTTATAAAATAAGTCGGTGAATGTTTTTGAGTTTTGTATATGTATATAGATGTTGATCGATGATCATGAGAAATTATGTAAATGTTTTGTTTTAGTTTTCGATGTGAACGATGAACGTTGAAATTTTGTGATGATGTTTATTACTGTTTGATGTTTGATGAGTTATGTTATGCTTTGGAATGTGATGGCGTGAGGGAGAAGCTGATTTTTTAGTTTGCGTAAGAATATATGTATAGCTTTGAATTCGAAAACATCACTTGCATATTTTTAATTTGTTACAGATTACAGATGATGCATGAATCGATTTGATATATGACTGATTAGGCGTGTAGCATGCTTATCCAAATGTAAATATCCAGGTTTAGAAAGAAAAAAAAAAAATGTCACCTAGAATAGAAGAACAGATGTTGTCAAGGCGTCTAGCAAACAAAGTTACTTTACAATCAAAGTCGGTATATTTTGAATCCAATCAATCCATGTGGGACGTAACTTTATGATGAGGACGAGATCGAGGAATTAGCCAAGAAGTATAGGGAGCAACACGAGCACAACAAGCAAGTCAAGAGGTCTGACTCCAAAATGCTTCGCTCTCCTCGCGTCCCATTTTGAGTGGCTAAAATATTTCGCACCTTCCTTCGCATATTAAGCGGCTAAAATGCTTCGCCCCTTTTTTCGCATTTTGTCAACAAAGAGCAATTCGGATTTTTAAGTTTTGTTTAGTTAAGAAAGTGTAAAGGGTGTGTTTAAGGACGTTTTTATTTTATTTTAATTAACTTTCTCTCTGCCTAAGATAATTTTACCTATGAATGTATGATTTGTTCTCATTGTAAAACATCTTAAATTTATTACTAATAAACTTGTGTTTAAAAGTTATTCTCTTATTAGGGCTTTATTTCCTGAAAGTATTATTCTCATTATCAACATTTGGATTAGGGTTAACAAAATTCGTTTCCTTGTCCTGCGTCACTTTACTTCCAAGTGTTATCCATAACGACGATTTAATTTCCTCAAGTAAAATATTTTTCGGTTGAAGGATATCCGATTATGATAACGCTATATTATCCATAGAGTTGTTTGAACAAACACAATCAAAACATATTTTGAGGGTGCTGGAAAAGGAGCAATGATCAGCCCAATAAATTAAACAGGATTACTTGATCAACTTGAATAGTATATCGAGTAAGCAATCTTAATATCAGTTGTTATGATTATTTTATGACTTATGACTGTTTAAGCAACGATTAACAGAGAAGATCAAACTACCGTCCTCTTGAAAGTTAGAGGTATATTTTGTTTTCTTAACAGAGAAGATCAAACTACCGTCCTCTTGAAGGTTGGATCAAGTGGTTAACACCATTGTCTCTGGAAACAGAGGTTAAGGGTTCGATCCTCACCCCTTGCAAGGCCGGAGGTCCTTTTCTACCTTTGGTAGAACCGGAAGCAGCCTCTCTACCTTAGGTAGGGGTAAGACTATCTATGTCTCAACCTCCCCCATACACCGTGGAAGACGGTATTGAGACCCATAACCCGTGAAAGACGGTATCGGGAGTTACATTTTTTTTTTAACAGTCAATTATATTTTATTTTGTTAATGTTAATAATTAAACACATGCTAACTTCATTATGTCAACTTTGTTTTGCTATCACTCGTATGAGATTAACCATTGATTTACTATATATATTATAAGCCATTTAAAACGACGTCGCAGATTCTACAGTATTCGTCGTTTTGGGCTGCTACAGTACCACGATTTTTCCGGCCTGTTTTCACGCCCAGTCCATGGCCAATGTTTGGGCCCGTCTTAGAAGCAGATAACTATAGCCAGCTGCTTCCAGAATCGCTTACATCTTCTCCATCAAAGCCACACACGGTCAGATTTAGGGATGGGGAAGTTCGGAAACCCAAGAGACAATCATTGGAAAAAAGGATAGCCGAGGTCTGCGTCAGATCTTACAGCAACAGATGGGTTTCCTTGCCCTAATTTTTTATGTCAATTAGCTACTGATCTTACTGGTGAAGTCGGGTTGACCTCTGGATTAGAGAATCAATTCAGGTATGTGGTTTATTAATAAAAAAAAAATTATTTGGATTATACCTAAAAAAAATTAGGAAGATATTGCCCTAATTCTTGGGTTTCGTTTGTTGTTTTTTATTATGAATTACAGATTATCACACTCGAAAGTTCAGTCGGTTATATCACCGGTTATCTCACCGAAGGTATTGTTCCTTTAATTTTGATTGATTTGTTTAGAGATACCAATTGTTTATTTTTTGATAGCTTTTTATAATTTTTCTGTTTGATTTGTGTTGTGACTTATATGTTGAGGATATGAATGATTTCAATCCTGATGAGTCTTATGGTATTTTTTGCTTACATTCTCAATTTGGGTATATTTTGGATTATTTAGGAAGTTCATTCCCTAATTTTGTTTTTGCCATTGGGTTGAAATTGACATGAATCTTAATTTAATGCAGTTTTTGAATACGAGCCCCATTCAGTTTGGCCAACTGGAGCAGGAATATTATCAGATATTACGGGTTTTATGCCTGCTGGCAAAGTCAAGATCCTTGCAGGTAGTGCTGTAAGATTTACAGCCCTTCAACTTTAAGAGTTTCGATTTGTGTCCAATAAATGTTGAAATTGCTTTTATCAGGTGTTTTACACGACATTCCTGGGGCATATTTGGACATGGATGTGACTGACATCAGCAACAAGGCAGAACTTCTCAATTGATAGACATTTTTTTTGAGGAAGAGAATCCAGGATGAACGCTAAGAGGTGTTTTACATGGAGCATGATTCTGAGGTTTTGTTTTTAGCTCGATTTGTTATGTGCAAATGTAAGATGAATTTTATATAGTCTTAAGTTATAATTTTATATAGGTTGCTTTCTTAAAGGCGACGAAAGGATTCATTCGACTTGCCATGGAGAATAATTCCCCTGTTGTTCCTGTTTTTGCCTTTCGTCAGGTGATTTTATTTACACTTCACATTAACATAAGCAAGGACCAAAACATAAGGTAAGTAAACAACGTTGTTAAGATGCTACACTTAATAATTTAGAATAGATTTGAATAGATGTTTCTGAATGATTTTTGTGTTGTTTACATAATCGCTCTTTAACGGATTCAATGATTTGGGTACTAACTTACCAGGCGAAGGACAAGCTATGTGGATAGGACTGTTAGTTGATAACGTTGAATGATTTCAGTAAGTGTGCTCATCAAATTTTTCACAAAATGTGATTCCATGACATCAAATGCAAGTTTATTTCTATATCTGAATGACACCAAATGGGTTTAAAAAGAATTAAAGTGACTTAGTGATCAGACGACCAATATATTTTGGTTGGTAGTTAAATGTTAGATGATGGAATCAGCCAATTCAACTACGTCGTGAATTTACGACGCACACTGTGTTAGAGTTACACATGTTTAAATGTCTTCACGTAATGAATTTATGATAAATTATGTTTCTTTTTATTCATCTTGCATTGTATGTCAGGTGGCTGATATGAAAAGATCATGGCCCATAACCTACTCCCAACTACAGCTACAGGTAATTTATAGAAACAGATAACTTCCATTTGATGTTGGGTTGAGATATGTCTGTTAATTTTTAAGAATTTTTTTTTGCAGGCTGGACTTCAATACATGCAAGAGAAGGCAGGAATCGATGCCACCATTGGTTTGACTGCTAAACCCGTAGTCAACTTTTCTGGTGCGGCTGGGAACAACACTGTTATGCATACATCATGCTATCACAAGATACGGTATCAAACAGATTACTATATACATTTTTTTAAAACTCCATATTCAGATCGATAGAAAGCCAATATCATTGGTAGAATATACTTGGCATAATTATAGGTTGGCTTCTAAAACCTAGCCCGCTGGATAAGCTGATCCAAACATCCGATATCAGCTGCGCGTTTTGGACCCCTTTAGTGTCTATGAGAATTTAATAAAACCAACTCAGTTCAGTTTTGGCCTGCAAGTAGTAATACACGCAAGACAGTTTCATCCAATTACTGATATAGGTATAGTGTCACACACTAAAAGTTATGCAGAAATGCCGTTTGCCGATGCTCTATGAATGATTATGCATGCTCACGTACCCTACAATCCTTCCTTTCCAGGTTTATATTGGTCAAAAGAAAGAGATTAAAATCACTGAATGCTATTATGTTTAGGCCGCGGTTTAAACCTCAACAAATAAGACTTATATCAGGTACCCAAGTTTCTTTCGTTAAATGACAAAGTAATATTTTTTCTTAACTGTTAATATACTATTACTGTTTGTGTATGTGCTATTAACTTCATGTTCTTATCTTATTTTGCATCAGTTTACGGCTGCTTGGGCGCTTACAAACATTGGCTCAGTAACGTCCGACAATACAAAGGTGCTGGATTTTTGTGTTGTGCTAATAGTGTGAGATAGCTAACTGCAAGTCTGAATTGCATATAGTGATAGTCGCTATATACAGTTGAGACTATTTTATTCATTTTGTACAAAGTAAACTTATTCAAGCTAATTTTTTTATAAATAAACTTGGTTTTGAAGCAAAAAATGGAACCTGAGAGGTTAAACCTGTTAAAAAAAACCTTGAATGACAACACTTAAACAAACTAAAGAAACAGTGTAAACTTTACCTGATTGCAGCCCGGTGCATAGTGCGCCTACCTATGTTATTTGTAACACTGCTTAGTCGACATGATCTAACTTAATACACATGTGTGTGTCTGTTCATTTGCAGCCTACTATTAATGGTGATCATTTGGATACGATTTTGGGGCAAGCTACACAAAGTTCTCAGCCTACTATAGTACTACTATTGACTGGTATGCGTTTGCTTTCTCCTTATTTTTAATCTTCTGTAACACATTCTGTTGAATACTCGAATGTTTGGTCACTCGAGGTGAACTGATCACTTATTTCGAATCACATCTATTCGAAATTAGGATTACCATATACTTATCGTGTTATTGTTAATGTCATTATAGGTCCGTTTACACAAATGACAGCAGCCCTGGGACTTCGTATTAAACAAACAGGTATGCAAGTTCAGTCATTTGAGGTGATTTATTTACTTATTTTGAAAAATTATTCGACTTCCAGAATACCATCTACTAATTTCCTGAAATGGCCCTCTAACATATGACAAGCACGACTACATACAAATGCCTCCATTAAACTATAAAATGAGGTCCGTGTCATATCTACAACCAAATTATCTAGCCTAGCATATTAGACTACCACATATTTTTGTTGCTAATACCTTTGCACACTTTCACAGGACCTCCACCAACGTATAGGTCTTTAGGTCTTTGCAATTGGATTTGCCCTTATTGTCATGCCTTATTGTCATGCCTTTTAAATAAGCAATCCCAAATGCATCAGGCGGTGCCTTAACATCAAGAGCAGGTGAGCAAACTACCGCGACAAACGGTTTTGGAACATGCCCTCGGCGCAGGGGTATGACAAATGTGTTAAGCCTTTTTATTCTACTACAGATAACTGTCCATTTCTTTTACTATCTGTTCGTTTTTTTGGGCGAATTCCTTATACAAAGTTAATCTTTTTGCTGTCAGAATGGCGGCCTGTCTCACAAGGGGTGCCTGATGTTCGTTATCCACAGACACTTGCAACTACACATGTAAGAGCAAGAACATCCAATGCCACTGCGTCTAGCAGTGTGCGCAGAGGTATCGCACGCCGTGTTGGATGCGTACGAGCCAACACTACAACCGACGTCTAAGAAAAAAGAACATGCTGGCCTCCAGGAAAAACCTGATGGTTTAAAAGGTTAGTCCTACATATAGGCTGTTAGGCAGTGCTTGACTTTGTTACGATTTTCTTGATCTTTGTCATAGTTAATGAGTGTCAAAGTTAAGGCCTGGCCTTTATTTGTTTAACTGATATTATAGCTTGGTCATGTGATTTGTAACACAGATAAATGCTTTGGTTTTATTTGTGTTTGGGATATGGCTTTTTTTTAAACTACCACTTTCATTTTATTTAGAAGGTAATTATTGGGATGGAAATTTGGTTCTGGATTCACCTGCAGAAATCAGGTTGTGTCTGTTTATTTTGTTTTCAATTAGCGAAGAGATAATTAGTTGTTAACGTTTGTGTTTAGGGAAACTTATGATTATATAATTAGAGTGTGTTTGAAGTCGCCTAGCTATATGCATGTAAGGCTGTGTTTGGGATTGCTTATTTAAAAGCCTACTTACTGCATTCACCTCATGATCATTGTAAATCAAGATTCCATGTCAGTGGTTAACTAACTATGGATTACTTGCGTGGATACTACCTAATAGTCACCATATGTTCATTAAATAGAATTCTAAACATCCATATTAGGTTATGCGGTTACAAACAACCATGTTCCCTTTTTAAGCATCTTTGCTAATTGATTGCATGTTTCGCGTTTTTACATTTATCTCATTTGCAGTCATATAATGTTCGCTTTTTTAGGGCTGCAATAGAACATGACAAGAAGAGGCACGCAGAGAAGTATGCGCATGGTCAGCTGATAGAAAATAGTTGACTTGCTATGGCTTAGGAACTGGAAAAGTTACGCGTTGAGATGACGAGTGCCACATAACATCACATCATAGTAGGCATCAGCTTCATCAGGCATGGTCTTGCAATACTAATTTTTCTGTACACGTGATGTTAAATGAGTTACGATAAATACACATTTCTCAGTGAGTAAATGGACATGAAACTAAAATGATTTCAGTCTATATGATAAGTCAAATTCTTATTAAAACTTCATCTCTCTAAATTGTCCTGTTGCATTTGCAGGTCCTGCAATTTCGCTTGGCCTAAGGAGCATTATTGGGACATTATGATACCCCATATGAAAGTGATTCAATGATGCCAAGATTTATAGGAATAACTTAATGTCTGCTATTAAAACTCGGCTTTGTACTTCTAAAAAAATACCGTGCAATGATCAACGGCGTGAAACAACGCCCCGCTGCAACGCGGCGGCCGCCGCCCAACTCGTATGAGATTAACCATTGATTTACTATATACATGTTACTTCTTAAGGTTCAAAAATCAATTACTCCAACTTAAGATTATTGAAACTAAAGTCAGTCCAAAATCTAAGTATCCATTTAATCTTCACGACATGCTGTAACTCAACACCGTGCTCGAGCCAGTTAATAGTTGTTTGTATTTACGCGTGCTTTGATTGCTGGGTAAATAACAGGGGACAAAAAGAATGTGACCAAAATTTAAGAGTAGTGTTAATTGGACTTTTGGGTTTTCTTATTCCATAAATCTCTTCTTGTGTTGAAACTTTAGCTTTGATTTGATCAAGAAATCAAAAGAAGATAAAGATTGGCAACGACATTTTTGTCCTTAATTATAGTAGTTTCCACATTCCACTCGATAGAATTTTAGTATATGCGTACTTTAATTCATTGATAAACTACAACAGTAAAAAATAAATAAGTGATATAGGTATAGAGCAGATAAAAGTATTTGTTGTAAGTTTGTCATGGCTATAGATTAAATTGATAGCAGGTTCGATATTTAATGTTACCAAGAATATGTATATTTCATTTAGTGCATCAACATTTTATGGGAACAAAATAAATACTATAAAGTATTTCAAATGCAATCATGCTCAACAAAATAAATATCTACAGATAATAAAAAAGTCATAGATAACGACGATGATAGATAATGAAAGGAAAAGGTTCAATAGTGAGGTCAAATGGAAAAAGCTAATGAATTTCGAGTTTAGGTCAAATGGAAAAAGCTAATGAATTTCGAGTTTCTATTCTATTTCGTAATATGGATTATTATTTCCAAATGAAAGCCTTACTAAAGTTACAAATTTTTTTTGTAATGTTTCTTGTTTGTTTTAGTTAATATATTGCTGCCTTTCAAAAAAAAAAGTTACAAAATTATCATTTATTATGAGTACGAAGAATGATAAAAGTATAAAACTGTATTGTGTATTGAATTATAATCCTGTATAAGTTATACTAGTGTAATGAAAACATTACTTTTTTCATGTAGAAATTAAACACACTGTATTTTTTAAAGGTGGTTAAGTGAGGACAGTGCTTGAAGAATGAGGATTAGTGACGCCAAAGGCTGGTTAAGGTTGGCGAGTTCTTATGAACAGACAGGTTAGCAAAACGGTTAAGAGATTGTTGGAAATATATATGAACAAACACGGCCTTGACTCTAGGGATGGAAACAAGCCGAGCCGCTTGTGAAAAGCTCATGATCAAATCGGTAAAAAGGTCGAACGGGCCGAGCCTAAACGAGCTCGAGCCCAAGTTTCGAGCATAAGTTTGGTCTCGTTTAATAATCGAGCTCGAGCCCGAGCTTTATATATAAAGAGCCTAATCGAGCCCTAAAAATATATTCATATATATTTTTTCTATACATATAGCCATGTATAAACGAGCTCGAGCCTAGTGTGATTAACGAGCTTTATTTCATTCAACATGTTATATAAGTTAGTCGAGCCCGAGCCGAGCTCGAGCTTTTAAAAATTTCACGAGCCGAGATCGAACTCAAAATATGAGGCTCGAAGCTCGAGCTCGAGATTTATATATATAAACGAGCCGAACTCGAGCTCTGGCAGGCTCGGGCTCAGCTCGGCTCGTTTTAAACCCTAGCCTTGACGAAAACATATCATGACCTTGACCCTGATGATGTCGGATTTTAGATCGAAATTCGATATTCTATCATGATCATCTATACTACATATAACGGAGAAAATAATAATACGCAACACGTACAAATGATTAATGCTATGTATAATACATTAAATAATGATTCTTTTACACATAATTATTTAAATCATTAATTAATTTAAGTTTATTGCCAAATTTTTGTTTAGTTATTTTAAAAGTTTTGAAAATTGCATATTTAAAAAACATTTATCATTTACTATGTATTTTAGTAAGAGTTTAGTGAAATACTAATCATTTTGTTAATAAATTCGACTAAAAAAAATCGCACATGTCAAAGTACGATGATTTTCAGATGATTTATAATGTATGAACATATGTAAACATATAAGTATGAAGCTCTCTATGTTTACATGTTATATAATATCGTGACGAATATTACACAACATATACTGATTAACAAGTACTTTTCACCCGGGACTTTTACCCCTTCAGGCGATAAAGGAGTACTAAAGTTCGAGTCTTTGGGGAGGGGATGTTTGGCTAGGAGAGGTCTCAAGTTCGAGTTCCACCCGGGACTTTTACCCATTCAAGCGATAAAGGAGTAGCAGGCGGGTCTCAGGGTCAGTATACTACCCAATTCGATGTCACTACTGGACCTGAACCACTAACAACTAACAAGCCATTCATAAATAAAAAATTAAAAATTAAAAAAAAAAAAAAAAAAAAAATTATTGTCAATCATTACAACCTCGTAATACTACTCACGATCGTTTTGGTATTGCAATTACATCATGAAACACATACTTGACATTTTAATATGAAATAGTGTGTGATAAAGTTATTCTTTAAAATTTTACCATACATAAAACCATTATCACGGAAAACATGTGATCGAAAAATATTGCTCGCCAAAATTTTTGATTACAAGGTACTCGTCGTCGCAACGCGAGGATACCATGCTAGTAATTTTTATTAGAGAGTTGAAGGTTACATATTCCGAAACAAAATCCGAATCTTCACTATCTCTACTACTTTTAGAAACTTGAATATTGAAACTTAAATTAATGTAGTTTGAATAAATTACCTTTAAATACCCTTAAACTTAGTACCTTTGTAAAAAATTGGCAACTTAAATGATGTTTTTTCTTGATCAATTTTAAATTTGACAAATTTTCCAAAAATAAACACTATATTAATTTTAAAAAAACACACGATTTTTATTTCAAAAAACAGACGCTTTGCATCAACGGTCAATTCTTACCATGATTTCACAAATATAATTATTTGTCGCTATATATCGTCACTTTGCGCGGCTATTCGTCTAACATATGGTTGGAATACCAACCTAGTTTAATTTCAAAATGTATAATTGAGTCCGTGTTTGCATGGTGAAGCCAAATTAAAATTCAAACTATGTCGCTTTCAATTAATTTCTTATACCAGTACAACGCTTATATCAACATCAAAACAAATCAAACTATAAGGCTGCGTTTAGTTGGAGGAAAACACTTTTGTTTTTCACAAAATGTTTTGTGGAAAACAAGGAAAACGAAGATCGCGTTCAAATAAACGTTTTCCAACAAAATGTTTTGCAAAACACAAAATCCTTTATTTTCTAACTTAACAAGGAAAATTACAAAACAAATTTTAGTTGTTTTCCTATTTTCCTTTATAACCCGCAATCCTCCCTCCCTTTCTTCAAAATAGAAAATACAAACATCAACTAAACCCGTTTTTTATATTTTCAAGTGTTTTCTCCTTCCAAATTTTTACAAAACTAGAGATAGAAAAGACGAGAATTTTTTCTCCAACTAAACGCGCCAAGTGTTGGAAAAATTCATTTCCATTTCATAATCTAAGGTAAAAATGGCCACAAGAAAATTCAAAGATACTCACCCATCACCCATGGGCTTTATTCTTCAATGGGCCTTAAAAGATACTATTTGACCTAAGCCCATACTCTCGAACTAGTTATAAATAAGTGTAGGAAAACGTAAACACACATTCTCAACTCAACTTCAATTAGGTTTTATCATTTTCTGCGCAGTCTTTTAATAAAAATCATGATATTTGTTTCATAGGATTATGTTTTTTGGAACACGAGGCTTCTTTAATCTGGTCGGCAAGAATACATTAGTTTCTGTTTGACTCGTTCCCTTGAAGCAACATTGAGTGTGCTGTTTTTAGTTAATATTTTTCTTCATTTTATTTGTTTTGTTGAAGAACACCTGAAAACAGCTAAATATTTTTTATTTGTTTTAACAAGTGAGTGTTAATCAACAGTGATGAGCCAATAACAGACCTGTAATGATTTGCGAAAATGATCGCAATTATTATGAACATCTAAGGGACTGAGTTGATATTAGTATATGTTACTAGTTAGTACTCCGTACTAGTTACTATCAAGTTTTTATATCTTTTGTGATCGTCACAGTACATTATCGGTGATTATGGTTAGACAAACTTATATTTTGAACAACATTCGTTTTTTTTATTAGTGTTTACTATTTCCTATTGATATTGTATAAGATAAGAAAATTAATATTGAATCATCATTTATTTATAAAATATTTTTGTTTTAATAAGGATTTCATCTTATTCTTGTTTTATGTCATTTCGTTAAAAAATGTTTTGATTTTGTATCAAAGATTAAATCTTTTAATTGTTGGGTACTTATAGGAAGTTTTCGGGTGGTTTGCTCACTGCTTTAATGTTTCAGTGTGTAGAAAAAAATTCATACATGATACTAAAATTGTGTGTAGACTTTTTCTCACACCGAATGTTAATGCCGTGAGAGGATCACCGCGCTATCACACCACACTCATTTCCCTCAATGTATTGACAATCGAGGACTATACTGATCATTATTCTACATCTACACTGGTTTCTACATGTTCAAAAAAAAAAAAGATGAAAATAAATTTAGAACTTTTCTTCCAAAGGAAATTGTTATTCTATCTAAATGCTTTTTAACAGATTGACCTTCTGATGTTTCCATTTTATTCGTCATCTCGGCATAGTTAATTTTGATTTGTTTTTTCGAAAGCTTTGAATCTTTGATGAATTGAGTACCTTTAGTAGTAGAGCGTTAATCCAGATACTGGGTGTGTTTAGCGCAGATCATTTAGAAGTGCTAGGAGTGCTGAGCGTTGAGAGTTGTGATATTTAATGCTCGTTTGGTAAGCACCAAGTAGCTTTATCTATTTTTTCAGAATTCTCATTTTTCAACGCCCCATGAAGTATCACTTATGAGCGTTTGCTACTGCTGTTATTTTTGCCAAACATACCTACCTTATTATTTTTGATATTTGAAGCTTTTTTAGGCTTGATCATAGGGAGGCTGGTGATAAATTATCATTTTATTTAATTTTGATCTGATAGCATGTGCAAAGCCATCATGACTTGAGATTTTCAAGTTATTCTTCAACCTATATCTACAATGGTTAAAAGTTGTAAATCTCAATCTATTCTCGATACAAACATACTAATTTATCAATAAGTTGACAAAATAAATTACTCATTGTTAACCTTTTATTCATGCATCAACCCATTTTCAACCTATTTTCAATCTCTCAATTGAGATGATTGTAGATGCTTTGATAAAACTAGTGAATGTTTATGAGATTAGTTGAAAGCCCACACAAGCTAATTTTATAATGGTATATTTGTAATTTTGTATTGTGGAGTGTGGACTAGCGAAGAGCTAAAGAGGTTACAAAAACGACAAGGATATACTTGATCGGTTACATTATAGCCATTTTGCCAATCAAGCAATTGTATATTTAAATTTTCCATTTTTTTAGCCAAAGAAAGAAGCAAGTTTTTACATCTGCAAGGACGAAATTCGATGCGAGGTCTCTTTCGGTTATATACGAGTTAAACTACAAGTATTATCAAACTAATGTTTTACCAGAAGATAAGAAATTTAACAGAAACACAATATTGATAGCTAAATACAAATGATTAATTGAATTTAATCGAAAATCTAAGTAGGAAAAAATTAGTGGGCAAAATTTGACTTTGGCAGAGTATCACATGGAATACTTTAATATTTCTACAATTTTTTTATCAGGAAGACAAGTTGTAAAAGTGATATGTTCCTTGACAAATAAAGAAGAAGAAGAAACATTACTTTCAAGTTCTTCTCATTTCGATTGTTGATGACTTACACTAATTGATGTTATCGGTGAAAACTGCCGATCAGATATAATTTGGATCGGGTTGTATTTGCAAAAAAAAAAAACATTGAATTCAATATGTTCCAATCTAATCTGGGACGTGTTATAGTTGCAAACCATCAAATCCACATTGCTTGTAAATGAGAGACTGCTTCTTTGGGCTAATAGCTATTGCACAATCTATTGATACCTGCAATCCTCCAATGCAAATTTTATATTACTCGAATTGCAAAAAAGTTAAGAATAGTTGAACCATTATACATATATACTTCACACTACAATCTAGCTAGTTTAACAATCAGCATATCAAGCCACTTTAGCGTTTGTGAATCATTTCGCGCTAAAAGATATTTTGGACTACAAGGTTTATGCAGTGC
Organism: Artemisia tridentata subsp. tridentata; assembly: GCA_021014915.2. NCBI lineage: Eukaryota > Viridiplantae > Streptophyta > Magnoliopsida > Asterales > Asteraceae > Artemisia > Artemisia tridentata. The sequence continues at coordinate 201,330,444 of CP139508.1, forward strand.
TAATTTTTGTGAGGCTGGCTCATCCGCTACAAGTATAATATCACACGATGACTTCTGATTTAAAACACTATATGTGCGCATCGATTACTAGTTTTCAGGATCCCTTTATGTAAAGTCTATGTTTAAAAGGACACATCGATTACTAAGGCACATTTATAAGAAACCTGCCATCAAAATGACCTAATGCTATCACACATAATGTCCACACAAAAGGTTTAAGGTTCAAATATTGCTATGCATGTATAATACAACTCTAAGGGTAGTCAGAGAAAGAGTCGAAAATGCTAATTTATACCTCTACTATACTAGACTGTGTACATTTGAATTTGAATCAAATACTTATCGAATAACCTTAACCGAAAAAACCTTATCAATTCATCGCAATGTCTAGATGCGACGTTAGAACAAAAAACAACGAAATAATTGAAACAAAAATGTATGATTGATTCCAAATAACACGCGGTACCCACTCCCAATGATTGCGGTAACAATGTTACAGCCATGTGACAGAGGCCCCATCACCACTTTAACCTATATATATGGAGACAGTCATGCTCTACGTTGCTCTTTTTAAAACACAATATTCCACTTAGAAAAATGTTTAAAAAAATGTCCACTTTAAGCATTGGTTTAGGTATAATGTATTACCACCACCCAATTTACTTGCTTTTCTTTCACCAATTTGAAGTATTACTCACAAGGCCACAAGCAGATTTACTTGATTTTCTTTCATCAATTGAGAGTTGAAAATGTGCACTTTCTATTTTCATGTTATCTAGGAGCGCTATATTAACTGCTACTGTTCAATATTCTTGTTAACTCGATTTAAACAATTAACTTTCTCGTTAGTTAATTATTACTGTTCTATCTTTTAACTAACTAGATTATGGGTAAAGTTTTCTTTTTATGCGAGCTTAGCGTGACCATTTCAAAATTTGTTTACACTAAGCACGATTCAACTCAAAGGCATCTCACATTTTAATAATGACAACCCTAAACCTTTACACTAAGCACATTTTAATAATGACAACCCTAAACTTTTACCACAAGGTTTGAATCAACCGCCACACAGAGTTGTTTGCACCTAGCAGTAATTGAACTTGAAACCTCACACATTTTAGTGATAGTCACAAGTATTTTTGCAACTAAACTACATCTGAGTGGTTAATATATAACCGGTTATCTTGTCTAAAATCTATCAGCTATATATTGCAATGATTTGTTATGTTTTATCATCGACGCCATCCATCATTCAAATAGGCAATCACATTTGTTTTCCGCACCTTAAACTTATATATTTTTCTGTCATGAAAAAGAAGGCACTATTTTGATCTTTCACCGACAACTTTGTATCAATCAAAGTATCAAACCACTATATCCATACAAATTAATTAGAGCTAATAAGACAACTTACACAACTAATCCCACTCAACAAAAGCAAAACTATTAGCCCATTTTGTATGATGTACACTAAACTCTAAAGTACAAAATACAAGTTGTATCACAGTGTTATCAATGATTGGAATATTATGCTAATCCATTAAATCAATTAGTAGCTAAATTTTGAAGGAGAAAATTACATATTAGACATCATTTTTGATATATTAATCTCTTTAGCCTTACATTTTGCTTGTAACAAAATCAAAAAAATATTCAAAGGCAGTAAATTATAGCTAAAGGCAAGTGGAAGATAAACTTTTTGACAAAAGCACAAAGTGAAAAAGAGATGTTACTAGAATCACTAACCTGCACACCCGGTGAAGTTAACCCAATGATTCGAATCTTAGCTCTTACATCACCCATGATCCTCAACTCAACTCTATCATTCACCATTGCATCACTAATCAAATTAGCAGCATCACTTTGCATCAAACTAACCCGATCCACCGTCACCGTTGTTTGCAACTGTCTCACGCTATGTGCCGGTTGATAAAACCCCGGTACTGACCCTCGACCCTGTTGAAACCAAAAAGAAACTAAATTATACTTTAGTGAACCAAAGTTTTTGTTGCTCCTTCCGTTTCAAATTAAATGTCCAATTTTAAATTGCACACAATTTAATAAGATCGAGTGAGACCATTACATTGTTCATCAATAAAATGTCATCTTAAACTTTTGCAACATTTTTATTGCTGCTTAAATATGAAAATTAACACTTATTTTAAGAAATAATAGAATATCAGAGTGAATATTTAATTTGAGACAGATATGGTCGGTACGATAATGTAAGAATACGTTTATATTTATATATATATAAAAAAGGACGGAAGCCTACCAAGGGTATCCCACGGTACATAATATTAAATGTGGAATCCTCGTACTTGATGCCAACTTTATTATCATTCTTAGCAGTGAACAACATGCGTATAGCTAGGGACAAAGATGCAGATTCTGGAGAAGTGATAGTTTGAGAACTAGGGTTTGTTGTTGAAGCTAGGTTAATATATTGTACACCTACTTGTTGTAAACTAAACTCGGGTTTCTTAGGTTTAACTGCTAATAAAACAACGAGAACAACCGCGACAGCAACGAGTGCTAGGAATGAGAAGAGAAGGAATAAGCAACAACAGCAGCCTTTGATTGAGGCTGAGGGTGATGAAGTTGATGAGTTTGGGTAGTAATGTGGGTGGTAGTTTGATGGTGGTGGTGGTCGGATTGGGTGGCGGTTGTGGTGGGCTATGGTGGTGTCCGAGGTCATAGTTTTTGGTCTCCGGCGATGAACGCCGGTGAGTTTTTGGTTGTGAGTTTTTGAGTGAAAGTGAGTTTGTATGTTTAAAAGTGAAAGTTGTATTATTAAGTAGGAAATGTGGACAGAATATTTGAAAGTAATCAAATTTTGGAACTCGACATTTTTTTTAACTATATTATAATTAGAAGAGTGGATTTGTATAGAAAGTATATGTGTTTTTATTTAACTTTTATGTAGCACGATATTCTTTAGAAATTTACTCTTAATAGTTTGGGTTGCATTTACCAAAATGTTACTATTGCAAATTTGTAATCTAAAACCGTGTAAAAAGGTATATTTGCTGAAAAGATTTATTACCACAAATTCATTACCACGTTAGAAATCTTTTCAGAAATCCACACCCCTTTATGGATTTGCAATAAAATGACCTAATTTTTTGGGATCAAGAACACAAGTCGAACAAAGATAAAGTTTTGGTAAACCTTAAGATATAGACCAACCAACAATTGTCAACGTCTCGTTTTGCAAAAGTTCTTAATTTCTTATTATATAATGCCAATATACTCAACAGTTTAAATTTATATACCTAGCACTAAATAAAGTTTGAAGGTATGTTCGATAGTTTTTTATGATTAGCTTAAGGACTAAGGGAGCTTCAACTATATACGCAAAATGTGGTAGTCTACCGTGGCAAAAGCCATTGGTAGCTAAAGAGGCAAGAATAATACAAAAGAAAAAGTGCACATGAACCACTTCTTGTTTCTTCTCTTTTTTTACTTGATTACAATAAAATATGTTGATATCCTAACAATACTCCAATTAAAATTTTGATAAAATTTTTGTTCAGCTCGGTGAAGATATTATTTATATTAGTCGTATTCATACTGGGCTCATGGCCCGGTTGTATGTAATGTGATATAGCCTTATTCGGTTTACTGAATATTATGTCATTGATTAATGGTTAATAAAGATTATGGGGATTATATCAAAACTAATATGGTATCAAAGCCTATTGATTTATTTTCTAAACACTCTAACCCTAAACTTCGATACCCTTCCCTCCCTGTACATTTGCCGTTATTTTTTCTTTACTTTTAGCATCAATCTTTAAGCTTTTGTTGCTTGCTTGCTTGCTTGCTTAGCTTTGCATATATTTGGTCTGAGCTTCCTGAACGGTGATAATCTATCCAATCCACCCAAACAACCCATCGATAAAGCCTATTCAATTGCTTGCATCAAGGCGTGTATCCTCACACCCCTTGATCTAGATAAATTAAACTACAACTCATGGAGTTCACTCTTCAAACGTTTTTGCAAAACATATGATGTGCAACATCATCTAGAGCCCCTACCTTCATCTTCGACATCACCAAGCATCGTCCAAATTGATCCTCATCATGACACCAATCTTGGTTTAAAATTGCGCGTATCGTTGCGCTCGCATCACGCATCAGAGTGATGCATTTGAAAAAACGCAACGCGAAACCTGATGCGAGGTTGTTTCAGGATGCGGCTTAATGCGAACGCATCAGGTCGCAGCAGTGTGATGCTCGCAACGGACGCATCATGTCGCAACAGTGTATTGCTCGCATAGTAAATAGTAACTGACTTTTGATATTGTCGTTACTCGCTAGGAGTATGTATGTAGGTGACATATTTGATGTTATAACATTAATTAGTATCAATATGCACGAGTCTTATTCATATTTAATCATTTACTTGTCAGTAATTTAAGTAGAAATATTTTATATTTTGTATTTATTACCTAGCGCTGCGCGTCTGTGATGCGCTCGCAACCGCATCACGCATCGGTCTTTTAGACCTCGAGCACAACGGATCGCCGCACATAATTTAAAACCAAGAAAACAATGACTCTCGTGGTTATGTGGATGTATTCCACTATTTCTCCTAAGTTGGTTGATATGGTAATTGACGATAGTACCACGTCTCATGAGGTTTGGAAACGACTCAAGGATATTTTTCATAACAACAAGGATGCTAGGATAATCCAACTCGATAATGAGATTCGTAATATGGATATTGGTAATCTCTCCGTCACCAACTACTTCCAAGAGATTAAAAGCAAAGCGGACCGCCTTGCCAATCTTGGCTCCAATGTAAGTAATTCGACTCTTGTTACATATGCTATCAATGGCCTTCGCTCTCGTTTTCACGAGATTGCACGAATTATTAGACATCGGGAAACGCTTCCTACCTTTGATAACGTGCGCTCTATGGTTCTCCTTGAGGGGAGTGATATGGCTTCTCAAAGTCGTGCTACATCTCCTTATCAAAAGTTTTCATCCTCGCCCACTGTTTTCGTTAGCACTCATTCGTCCGATGACAATGTTACTATTGGCAAACTTAGGCATTGAACATGTCGTATCTATCGGCGTGACTCGTGTACTTATGGAAGCCGGTGCAAATTTGTACATGGCTTGCATGACTCAAGAACTCGACCAGAACAGACATCGACACATAATGGTTCAAGAACCACAGGAAACAACAAAAATGTTCGTGGTTCTCAGTCCACAATTCATTCCTCCACAATAGGTACTACACGAGATGTAACTCAGGCCCAAAATAACAAGTCTTTTCAGCCCAGCGTGGAACCTACTATTAAATACATATATGTCGAAAGTGGACTTGGAACAGGCCCACCAACGTACACCTTTCTCGCTCAGTCCCAATAGGCTCATCTGTCTACTAATGTTGTACCAGCTAGTCTGGCTCCTATAGCTTCTCCTGGGCTCACAGCCCAACAGGCTCAAGGCGTGGCTCCCTCTCCAGTGTATCAAGCTCAAGTACATTTTTTTTTTATCCGAATGCACCTTATGGTATGTCTCCTGCTCCTGGTTACTCATATCCTCCCTCACATGCTACTTGGCTTCCGCAAGCATTTCAAACGATGACACTTCAAGATACCGCATGGAATATGGATAAGGGGGCCTTTTTCTCATCTTGCTGACAACACAGGTATGCTCATTTCTTTTAGCAATTAAAGCATTTATAAGTCTGTATTTGTTGGCAATGGCCAACCTATACATGTGACCAACACGAGACATAGCCTTTTGCACACCCCTCACAAACCCCTTCACCTACATCATATACTTGTCACCCCTAATATAATTAAAAGTTTGATTTATGTTCGCAAGTTTACTCGTGATAATGATGTTTCTATTGAATTTGATGCATATGGTTTTTCTATGAAGGATTACTAGACCTGAAGGCTTCTTCTCCGTTGTGGTAGTACCGGAGACCTTTACCTAGTCACCCAACAACCATCATCCCCCACTACTTTTGCTCTGCTTACTTTGAGTCGTACCATGTGGCACAGACGCCTTGGGCATCCTCGTGAAGATGTGCTTCGTTGTTTAGAGTCTAGTCATTTAATATCGTGTGATAAATCAAAGTTGTCTGCTTTGTATCATGCTTGTCAATTAGGTAAACATACTAAGCTTACATTTTATAGTTCTGAGTTGAATGTTGTGTCTGTGTTTGAAATTATCCACTCGGATTTGCAGACATCCCCTATTCTGAGTGAAAGTGGAATTAAATACTATGCTATTTTTTTGGATTATTTCTCTCATTATGTTTGGGTAGATCCTTTGCTTAAAAAGTCTGATATGTTTGATACTTTTCATGCTTTTCGTGCTTATGTGAATCAACAATTTAATGTAGACATAAAAGCTTTGCAATGTGACCATGGGGGTGAGTATCATAATACCTGATTTCACACCCTTTTTCGCCAACATGACATACAATTTCGGTTTTCTTGTCCCAAAACTTAATGGAAAATTGGAACGTATGTTACGTACCCTTAACAATATTAGTCGTACATTACTTTTTCAAGCACAGATACCTCCATCGTATTGAGTCGAAGATCTGAACATGGTTGCTCATCTATTAAATATGAATATGCGCTAAAGTCATATCGTGTCACAAATCACAAATCACTAATCTAATACCTGCTAGCCCACCACCTGCACCTCTCCCTTTGACACAACCCATGCCTGGTCCACCACCTACTACGCCTCTCCATTCGCACCAACCAACACTAAACAAACAATCATAGTCGCATACCACAACTCATTCCCCCACTCATTCGAATAACCCTACATCTGGTGCAACACCTATTACCACACCCGCCCCTTCCACCCAATCGGTCTAGTCCACAACTCCTCATCAGCAATCACACACATCCCATTAAATTCGCAAGCCCATCACCCAACACAAGCTCCTGTACCATCCACCCCTGTCACTAATACGCATCCTATGGTCACACGTGCAAAAGCTGGCATTTCTAAACCTCTTCAACGTATGAACTATCATGTCACTATCACTTCCCCACTTCCTTGTTCTCACAAAGACGCCTTTCGTGATCCTAATTGGAAAAAGGCTATGGTAGATAAATATAATGCGTTGATTTCAAATGTAACGTGGGTCCTTGTGCTACATCCATCCAACGTTGATGTTGTTCGTTTCATGTGGCTTTTTAGGCATAAGTTCAATGTAGATAGTTCATTAAGTAGGTACAAAGCTCAGCTTGTTGCCAATGGACGCAGTTAGTAGTAGGGGATTGATTGTGATGAGACTTTTAGTCCGGTGGTTAAGCCGGCTACCATTCGTACTGTTTTGAGTCTTGCGGTTTCACGGGACTGGCTCATTCATCAGCTTGACGTGAAGAATGCCTTTCTTCATGGCCATTTATCTGAGACAGTATATATGCATCAGCCACCTGGGTTTGTTGATTCTTATAACCCTGATTATGTTTGTCATTTGCAGTGGTCATTATATGAGCTTAAACAGGTCAATCGTGCATGCTAGCTTTGTTACACAGATTGGTTTTCAATATAGCAAAACTGATACGTCCCAATTTTTTTTTCATCGAGGTTCGGATATTGCTTATCTATTGCTATATCTGGATGACATTATTCCCACAGCTTCATCTGCAGCTCTTCTACAGCGTATTATTGCATTGCTTCATAGTGAGTTTGCTATGACAGATCTTAGCTCTCTCAATTATTTCCTCGATATTTCTGCTCAACGAACGGCTTTGGGCTTGTTTTTGTCTCAGTCAAAATTTGCAGAGGAAATTCTTGAGCGAGCTCATATTCAAAATTGTAACCCATGCAGGACCCCTGCTGATACCAACTCCAAGCTTGATTCTGATGGTGAACCTGTGAGTGACCCCACTTTATATCGTAGTCTTGCTGGTGCTCTTCAGTATCTTACTTTTACGCGACTAGATTTATCCTATGTTGTTCAGCAGGTCTGTCTTTATATGCATGACCCTCCTGATGCGTGGTTTTGCAACCTTACAACAGGTTTTACCTCTCGAGGGATCTCAAGAGGCTTACAACCCCACCAGGCAGTGTACCTGACCGATGTAGTATAGTGTAGTGGTAAGTACGGGGGATTGATCGTTCTCCACAGGGAATAGTGTTCGTTAGGTGTGAAAGACTACTCTAATTAGGTCTAAGGGTTGAGGAAGATTCTTTTTATGTTTTTATATTTTTATGAAAGCAAGTAAAATCTCGGTTTTGAAAGAGTGGGCGGAATTAGTTGCTAGTCAACTAACCCAAAATTACTACGGATGCAAATAAAATAAAATAACAAAAATGAAAATGTGGTGAGAAACTTATGTGTAGAGAAATGTGTTTACTTAGATTTCCTTACTCCCTAACTATCTTTTACCGGTTAATTAGTGTGTATTAATCGCGTGGATGACGGGTGTATTCCTTAATACCATTCGTGGGGTGGCGTACTTACTTCCCCAACTCTACAAGCTCCTACTTCACTCCTATGTCGAGCCGGCTAGGAAGCTCCTAACATGGGATCACTAGAATTCGCTTGTGCATTAAATACAACCATAAAAACCTTTAGTACGCATTTGGTTCATGTTTCTTAAGACGTTCAAGCAAGTTACCGAATAGGAAGTTAGCCAGTTTTTTTAAGCCTAACATAGATAAACAATCATCCAATACAACTAACAACACACTAATAACCAATAATCAATAGCTAGGTTTCATTAGATCTAAGCAAACACAAGATAAATTTAGCCTAACATGTTAATCAAAAGACAAGAATAAGATAAAATCAAACAACACATAGACATATTGAATGATTAATTGATAACTTATCTTCAATGTAACATGGAAGATCTCAAGGCAAAAAGCCTTGAAAAAGAAGCTGAATTCGTCTTAGGGTTTTCTCCCAAAATTCCACACACTAAGCTCTCTCTAATGACAAAAAATTAGAAAACTATATATAGACTTTTGGATCTGACGGCGTCACCTTATGGATTGTGACGCCGTTACCTCGCCGCTTCTAGGGTTCCCGGGTGACCTTCTTGACGCCGTCCCTCTTTAGCTCTTCAAAAATCCATTCTGGCTTATCAAGGCTTGACGCCGTCGAACCTTAAACGTGACGCCGTCCCCTTTTAATTTAAGCCGTGACGCCCTTGATCAAGTTAAAGCGTGACGCCGTCAGAATTTACATGCTATTTTCACTGGCTTATCATGAGTAAATTTCACGTCCACTTTTTCTTGCCAAGGCATGACGCCGTCTAGAGTAAATTGTGACGCCGTCAAAGGTAACTTTTAGCCGATTTTTGAGACTTTGTCGTTTTCTTCACTTTTATGCTCCAAAAACGTCCAAAATGCCTCCTTTTCCAGATTTCTCCTCAAAAGTACCTAAAATGACAAAAGGAACGATTTAGGGCGATATTTGATCAAATAAATACGATTTAGGGCTTAAATGACCCCTTAAAAGCGGTACACTTTTCGCCTCATCAAATACCCTTACACTTGAGATTTGCTTGTCCTCAAGCAAATGCGCTTTTATTCTAATCAAAATACAAGTTAGGGGTCATTTAATGCTAACATAAAAGTAATTACAACAAATAATCGTTCCACTTCAATCATAATAAGCACGGAGATTATAAACTAGCACCTCACAAGTAGTGTTTAGATACTCACATCTCTCAAGTGTCATCAAAATAAATCTCATAAATGAAAACGGATAATATCTCTCACTACCTGTCATAGCAAATAGATTACCATAGGCTTGGGAAAGGATCGATAACCTCCTCCACTAGGCGTAAGCACCTAAGATAAACTATCAAAGAGGGCTTTTAAATGGGTTATAACATTAGGTGTAGGGAAAAGGAAAACACGGTTTTGTTGGATAAAGGATGTTTTACTGGTGGCTAGTTAAAGATCTTGATCAATTACATGTACTATACAATGTTGCTAAGCCAAGACTAGACTCGATCTTAAGCTAGAAACGAAATAACAAAAACAAAAACAAACATAAAACAAACGTAAAATGAAACGGGATGGTAGTCCGTATGTTTTTTTCTATTTTTTCATTTTCTCATTTTTTTGTATTTTTCTTGATTTTTTTTTTTTTTTTTTTTTTTTTTTTTTTTTTTTTTTTTTTTGCATACACTCTTGCCCTACCATCCAAAATAATACATCATAGGGGCATTGCATTCCCTTTACACTTGAACTTTTACATAACTTTACAAATACTAATCTAATGACTCGAATTAAGATAATTGAAAAACTTGGAGTACTTTTAAAACATTTAGCACATATGGGGGTAATAATGTTGTTCTTCCCCATTACTCCATTACACTAGTACTTTACCCATGAGTCCCAATCGTCCCAAAACAATATGTACAAGGATATGACTCGACTTAGCAACCATGTAATCAGCTAGATAATTAACTTGGGTTTAAACAAATGTTGTAACAATAATGCACTAAAAATGAGTGCATACAAGGTAGGCTAAGGCGATTTGGGTGTACATTTAAGTGGGGTGTAACAAATTCTTCCTTTAAGTAAAATGCTTAAAGGTCGAAACGAAAAGATAGGCTCTGAGGGGTGTACTAGGGGTATCGTGTACTAAAAATGAGTACAACGCAAAGGGTGTGGGAGAATTACTTGACCAATGTAGCCAATGTAATTATAACAAAAACACAGGTGTAAAACAATGGGTTAATCCTAATGCCTCTTATCATGTAGTAAATCTAACTACACGAATGTAGTCTCACTTGTGGCCTTGGAATGGTCCTAACGCAAGTTCTAGAATCTAAGTGCTACCGGTACACACATCATAGCATAAATGCTTTTCCTACCAATTCTAGGGGCGAACCTCACATATTTGGGGTGGAAAATTTTTTTAGTGGTACGGTTTTTGTGCTAGTCATATAACTCCTATCCGTGAGACGCTCATTAAGATCAAAGTTTCACTCCTAAGTGTTGTAAAAAAATTTTAAATTTTGCACTAAAATTGCCTTAACAGGTATTTCTCTCAGTTTTATTACACATCTACCATTAAACAAACAAAAATCAAGCGTAATTGTATTCTCTAAAGTATCGTACTTTTACCCTCCCCTTACACTTAAGATGAACATTGTCCCCAATGTTCAAATAACAAGATGTAAAAGCATAAAGTAAAAGAATGAAATCAAATACTCCCCTGATTCGCTCGGTGGATAATGAAATTACACGGTTAGATCTTCCTCCAAGGTAATGTTGAAGCTCCATGACTAATGCATCGCCATAAGCTTGATTCCATAAACATCTCCTTGTCCAAAATAACCTGTTAAACCTGAGAAAACAAACACGAAAACCTGCATAACATCGGCGGGATAAAATCTATATATAAGGATATAATGCTTGTGGAATGATAATTTTGCAGATTCCTGGAGATTATAAGTTGGAGATTTAATGAAAACTTTTTAAAAACAAAACTTTCAAAAATTTCTGAAAATTAAATCTGACGCCGTCAGGTTATAAACCATGACGCCGTCAGAAATGACCTGACAAAAATTTTCATTTTAAGTTTCCGGAAAATTTCTGGAAAAACCTTTACCTTACTTCCTGGAAATCCTGCAAAACATCATTATGACTCGATACAAGCATTTGACTCAAACAAATACTAATATGCATGCTTATATCTCATTGTTATCGTTCATGTTCAATCTTGTTCTTTAAAACAGATTTAAATTTCCCTTACACTTATCTTTTGCAAAATACCTTTATATGTAGTTAAGACGAAGTTAAAAACAAAATAAAGCATTTTCACAAATTAGTTTTGAACATGAATCAATAAGCATAAAAATTAAACACACATACGGAAACAAATAAAAATAAACAAACAAACAAATAAACACACAAAGCAAATAAAGCTTGGGTTGCCTCCCAAGAAGCGCTTGTTTTTGTTCGAGTCACGAGCCTGACTCTACCCTTATTTAACGGAAATAGGGGAGGTTTTCCCTACACTTAGGATTAAGTGTGGGTGAAAGTAGCGATACACACCCTTAGGGTGGAAATATGCCACGTGAGGAAAGAGTGACGGGTGAATTATATGCTCAAAGGTGCGGGATCCTATCATCATAACCTTACCTAGTTCACTTGGGTTAGTGGGCGGATTAAGATTTTCTCCTAGAAAGGGATCATCTTCTATCAACTTCAAGAGACTCCAAGTTAAGAATCCACTTTGACCTAATAAACCCGGTTTAAACCCATAATGTTTCTTGTGATCAATCATAAATGGGTGATGTAAGTATGTAAGGTCATGGTTCACTCCTATGTTAGCTTCCTCTCTACAAGGCCTAGAGTCTACTACCTTAATCTTAACATTACCCGGACTACATGGTTTGATGGGTGGATCGGGACCTAATTCAATTCCTAAGTTCACATCTAAGGATGGAAAATTAGGTAACGGTTTTGGTTTAGGCTCCGGTTCATCAAAACTAGGAACTTCCATAGAACTAAAAGAAAGGTTATGACTACAAGTATTCAAACCTATTTCTTCTAGTTTTGTTTCTTCCAAAGGTTCTACTTCAATTGGGGTTCCTATAGTCCCTTCTACTTCTTCCGGGTAAGTCACGGGCGGTGTGTATGCCTCGAATGATGGTAGGACTTGTGGGGTACTTTGTAGGTTTGTGTTATTTACTTCATCCTTCCTTGTCTCTATATCAATTATATCCACATCATGTGTTTTAGTAGAATCTAACCCAAACATGTTCCTAAGTATCTCAAATCCTTCTCTAGCCATTTCAAGTTCTAAGTCCGATTCATAAGAATCTTCCCCGATAACATGATTACTATGTTCAATTTGCCTAAAGGATTCATCATGTGTTCCTTGAGATTCAAAGTCATTGATCATAAAACCTAGGTCTTTTTGCTCAATATGCTCATGTTCTGCTAAATCCTCCTCAATTGTTTCCTCAATTTGTGATGTATACGAACTCATTAATTCATTAAACTTATGGTTCACGGTTAGGAGGCTTTCCTCAAAAAATTTCCAAAGGGTCTTATTAAAAGGAGTTGATCCTAACAATGATTGTTTAATAGAAGCCACAAATGCACATAATTCATCAAACCTATCAAACTTTATACCCATCTCCTCTTGTATATATCTAAGATCACTTAAAAATTCATTGGAACAACAGGAAGCAAATCTATCCGTGTAAAGTAATTGTTCCTCTATTGTTAATGATCTAAATGGAATTTCATCCGCCATGGTGACAAATGAAAATGGTTTTACAAACAAAGGGCACAAAGAAAAAGATAGACTAAAGAAATCTAATAAAAAGAAAAATAAAAATCTCACTAGAAAGGAATCTAGTGAGTAGACCTAATAAAATAAAAATTCAACCTAAACAATAACTATTCCCCGGCAGCGGCGCCAAAAACTTGATGCGTGGTTTTGCAACCTTACAACAGGTTTTACCTCTCGAGGGATCTCAAGAGGCTTACAACCCCACCAGGCAGTGTACCTGACCGATGTAGTATAGTGTAGTGGTAAGTACGGGGGATTGATCGTTCTCCACAGGGAATAGTGTTCGTTAGGTGTGAAAGGCTACTCTAATTAGGTCTAAGGGTTGAGGAAGATTCTTTTTATGTTTTTATATTTTTATGAAAGCAAGTAAAATCTCGGTTTTGAAAGAGTGGGCGGAATTAGTTGCTAGTCAACTAACCCAAAATTACTACGGATGCAAATAAAATAAAATAACAAAAATGAAAATGTGGTGAGAAACTTATGTGTAGAGAAATGTGTTTACTTAGATTTCCTTACTCCCTAACTATCTTTTACCGGTTAATTAGTGTGTATTAATCGCGTGGATGACGGGTGTATTCCTTAATACCATTCGTGGGGTGGCGTACTTACTTCCCCAACTCTACAAGCTCCTACTTCACTCCTATGTCGAGCCGGCTAGGAAGCTCCTAACATGGGATCACTAGAATTCGCTTGTGCATTAAATACAACCATAAAAACCTTTAGTACGCATTTGGTTCATGTTTCTTAAGACGTTCAAGCAAGTTACCGAATAGGAAGTTAGCCAGTTTTCTTAAGCCTAACATAGATAAACAATCATCCAATACAACTAACAACACACTAATAACCAATAATCAATAGCTAGGTTTCATTAGATCTAAGCAAACACAAGATAAATTTAGCCTAACATGTTAATCAAAAGACAAGAATAAGATAAAATCAAACAACACATAGACATATTGAATGATTAATTGATAACTTATCTTCAATGTAACATGGAAGATCTCAAGGCAAAAAGCCTTGAAAAAGAAGCTGAATTCGTCTTAGGGTTTTCTCCCAAAATTCCACACACTAAGCTCTCTCTAATGACAAAAAATTAGAAAACTATATATAGACTTTTGGATCTGACGGCGTCACCTTATGGATTGTGACGCCGTCACCTCGCCGCTTCTAGGGTTCCCGGGTGACCTTCTTGACGCCGTCCCTCTTTAGCTCTTCAAAAATCCATTCTGGCTTATCAAGGCTTGACGCCGTCGAACCTTGAACGTGACGCCGTCCCCTTTTAATTTAAGCCGTGACGCCCTTGATCAAGTTAAAGCGTGACGCCGTCAGAATTTACATGCTATTTTCACTGGCTTATCATGAGTAAATTTCACGTCCACTTTTTCTTGCCAAGGCATGACGCCGTCTAGAGTAAATTGTGACGCCGTCAAAGGTAACTTTTAGCCGATTTTTGAGACTTTGTCGTTTTCTTCACTTTTATGCTCCAAAAACGTCCAAAATGCCTCCTTTTCCAGATTTCTCCTCAAAAGTACCTAAAATGACAAAAGGAACGATTTAGGGCGATATTTGATCAAATAAATACGATTTAGGGCTTAAATGACCCCTTAAAAGCGGTACACTTTTCGCCTCATCAATGACCCTCGTGATTTGCACTTTAAGCTTTGAAGCGTATTTTGCGCTATGTTCGTAGTACTCTTGATTATGGCCTTCAGCTTCATGTCTCGTCTACTACTCAATTTACTGCCTACACTAATGCTGATTGGGCTGGTTGCCCTATTACTCGACGGTCTACTTCTGGGTATTTTGTGTTTCTTGGTGATAATCGTTTATCGTGGTCTGCAAAGCGACTAATTACTTTGTCTCGTTCCAGCACTGAGGCAGAATATTGTGGTGTTGCTAATGTGTTGTTGAGACTGCTTCGATTCGCAATTTTCTACCTGAGTTGCATACTCCTCTCTTTACTGCTACTTTAGTGTATTGCGACAATGTTAGTGTTATTTATATGTCTACAAATCTGTTTCAACATCAACGTACAAAACCTATTGAGATTGACATTCACTTTGTACGTGACTTTGTTGCTTTGGGTCAAGTTCGTGTTCCATCACGGTTTCAGTATGCGGATATCTTTACCAAGGGACTCCCACTGCTTTATTTCTTGAATTTTTTTGATCCCAAACACACGAGCTTGTATTAGAAACTTTGTGAATACTATAGAGTATGCGGAATCTACTCTTTAATACTTAGAAGAATTTTAACAATATTAATGAAACAGTAAACTTTGTATGAACAATGATATCCCCAAAAAGCTCCAATATTATTGTATCAATAATACGAGTACTCTATGTGGTACTAGGGTTTACAATCTTGAAGTTATATCAAAAAGACGTACGTATCACCTTAGCCTAGGACCTCCTTTTATACACTAAGAAGTCCTTTACAAGATAAATACAAATCTTCTAAGCTATTAATCATATACGTATCTTTCTATCTAAATAGAATATACACAGAATAACTTAATACATATCACTTCACACGTCTTTATCTTCTTAGTAGTACCATCATCCTTCAGCAGTAGTAAGTTCTTCAGCAGTCTTTAGTTAATACTCTGGCAGTACTAACTTTCCTTTTAGCGGTACTAACTGGTTAGTATTGGCACTGTTAATCTTGAAAAGTCTTAAGTCTTGGCTTGGCAGTACTAACTCTGAAGACATTAATTCCCAACAATCATTCCCTAAACTTGTGATGTAACACCCCAACCCGATAAGGGTCAAAATGCCACATTATGGTGTCAATCAGAACATACAAACGCAAGCGGAAGACTTATAAACATAATGATTACAAATATATTCTAAGATAACAATGAAAATACTAACTCTGAACATAATGAGTTCTAAAGCTAAATACAAATCCAAACTAAGTCTAACTGCAGATGAGTCCAAATCTAATCCAGAAGCAAATGGGTGTCTAATCATCAGGGTGGTCCACTAAGAGCTCCTATGCACTCTTCCCTCAATCCCAGCTTCCAACCAAAAACCTGCCGCAGGAAAAGAAATGCGGCTGAGCTTAAAAAGCCCAGTGAACAGATATATATATATATATATATATATATATATATATATATATATATATATATATAACAAAATGAATAATCAAAACATATACAACTATAGGAAAGGAAAACGTAACCTCCTGCTGAAATGAATATCATCTGTCAAAAGATTGAGAAATCAAAGATCAACTGAACAAAATGTCATATACCATACGAAGCAAATCGTAGCGAAACATAAGGAGATCATAATGAAGTCAAAAAAATCAAATAGAGGATAATAATCATATAACAGAACTGAAATGCCCATCGAGCTCAGAAAGCATGCCACATACTTAGTCACATAATCACATCATATCATATCCATATATCCGTCAAATCATAAGTTGTACAAGGAGTAGCTAGCTCCAATGTACAAGAAGTGAAATAGGGTGCATGGCACACACTACCAATCACTAAGTCAAACCATATCCAAACAAACAAATACCTAGGATGCATCCATACGCTCCCTAAAATAGAATACATATACAAGTACGAGACTATGCATATATATAACAGAATGGCCATGTGCGCAAATAATCATATAATCAAAACAGAAGGGAACGCCGTGGATCAATCACACCTCCACAGAAAGTGTCATGCCATTGGTGCCTCAATGACATGGCCATGGTATCTCCATGGCTAGTTCAGAAACAGCTCGGGCAACATAACAGAACAAGCAAAGCAAAGCTATCCATAATCATAACAGAGCCACTATAGCATAATCAATCAGAGCATATCAACAGAACAGAATCTCATATCAATGAGATAATATATAGATCATCATAACAGAATGGATAGCAAAAAGAATCATATCAAATAATAATATCAAACGGATCATATCAACGAATCATATCAAACAGAATCATATCAAGCACATGAATCAAGTCAAGGATCGAAAAGTCATGAGATCAGAACCCTTACTAAAAAAGGGTAGAATATCTGTACCTCAAACCGCAAATGAAGCCATATCAGAAAACACATTGATCGGAAGTTACTCCTTCTTCAGCGAATCTACACGAATTAATGATCGTCTTATTATTTAAGAACCATTTCATAAGTAATTCCTGATTCAGTACTTATTGTGGTTCAGATTGACATATTAGGGTTTTCTGCTATTTATAGCAACTTTCCACATTTAGTAACTTTCCATATTTAGTAACTTTCCTGAATTAGTAACTTTCCGAATTAAGTGAGTTTCCCGAATTAAGTAACATTCCCGAATTAGTAACTCTCCAAATTAAGTGAGTTTCCCGAATTAAATAACTTTCCATATTTAGCAAGTTTCCATAATTAGTAAGTTAGGGTCACATTCATAATTAACCAAACTTAGGATTTATAGGTACCTCTAAATCATATATCACTTAATTAGGATATATTAGTGAATCTGGATAAAATCTTTATGATTTTTCATGCCTGCCAATTAAGCTCCAAAAATTCTAAAATAATTCTTAGTGATTCCCATATCAGTCAAGTACCTTCACAATTTTTTAAAGATTTTATTACCAAGCACAAGTACTGTTTTAAAAATTATCTTTCCATACTCGTTCAGAAAGTTAACTGCACATACATACAGAAAGTTTGCCTTTAATTAACCCATTTAGACACTTCAGAAAAATCCAAAAAAATTCCAGGAAGTCACACATAACTTAAATGTCACCCCTAAAAAAGGAGAGCTCTCAGTTCCTTGTGGTTTGAAAATTAAAAATCAAAAACATCGACTGACTTTACGTTCCCAAAACTCAGGTTTGACACATGATCCCATAAAATTCCAAAGCATGACCAATACACTTCCAATTCACTCCAAACCAATTGGAAAACTTAAATATGACATTAAACTAAGTTTTCATGCAAAAATACAGAATTAAACCCTTATGGAACTTGAGCTATAGTGCATACAAATTCTGATTACCAAACAGTCCCATTTTATAAACCCGTTTAAGACCATCACATAACATGTTTACTTACACAAACGCACACGAGACCTTCATATATCACAAGACCTATTTTAAACGTTACCTTAACATATACACACATTCATGTTAACACCACAATGTCACAAGCCTTACCAAAACCTAACCCTAATTCGTACCATTTATACAAACCAACGACCTAGGGTTTTCTATTTTTGGTGATTCATTAAATGAGCATTAAAGGCTGATCATTAGGGCTTGTTTTAGGTTAAGTTGGGGTCGACAAAGGGGCTGATTAACAAGACTCAAAACAAGTTAAATGTCGAGACATAGTGCCACCAAACTCCTCACGAATTCTCATGCAAGTCATACCATAATGTCCTAGGGTTTTCTTAGTTTTCTAAGTCCCATTACACGCTCGTTCATCAAGTTATTAGAGGTGCGTTTCATTAGTTATCTAGGGTCGACATGGGCTGAAATACGCGACACAACATAGTCACAAACCACGACTCACCACATAACCTTTAATCCGACACCAGAAGTCACAAGACATGACACCAAACCAACTTATAGTCCGATATAAAAACGTATACAGATTTCTTGGCATGCGGATTCATTCAAAACATAAGTTAGGTTTTATTAACAGGTCGTGTTCATTGTTTTTATGTGACTTATGAATTTAACTTTCGTATAACATGTTATTAACGAAACAGAATTTAGTTTTTCATATATTATCATACGAGGATTAGGTTAGACGAAACAAGAAGACATCAAAACTAATATAGGGATACCTTGATCTGATTGGTTTTACGAACGGGACACAAGAAGTACAACGAGCCACGCTTGGACACAAAACCCCACGACTCCACACGATCTCACCAAGCCATGAACAAAACTCTTCTTCAAACTATCTTTCGTACCTCTTCAGATCAGAATAGAGCTGCCGTTTAGTTGGTTTGAGATTAGGGTTTTGTTGTGTGTGAAATGAGATAGGTGTTATTCTGTTGTGATAAGGAGATTAAATGGAGAAATATATTGGGAGGAGGGTGCCGAGTCTTAGGGAGTATGGGCTAGACTCATTCTCTTCTATTATTTCAAACATATCTTCAAGTATCATATTGTGTACAAAACTAAATAAAATCGGGCCTACTTATTAAACGTGTGATGTGAGTTGGGTACTAAGTTTAAATATATTCAGCCCCTTAAATGTTTAGGAAATGCTTTATGTCATTTTTCATGTAAGCTTAGGTTATAGGTTTCGAATTTTGTGATCTACATTCTTAACATAGGTTCAAATCTTAGGTGATATTCGTATTAAATGTTCAAATGTCATAACGGAATTTAGGTTGTTATAATTCTTCCCCTCTAAAAAGGAAAATTTTGTCCCCGAAATTTGAAGTTGCAAAGGTTAGACGGAGACGTACCAACTCACGAAAAAAATGACAATAATTAGCCTAACGCTCGGAGAGGTTCTTCCAAAAGAATCTTAACAAACAGAATAGTTTTATTTCTCATGACTCGATCCTGACAAACTTGGAATGCCCCAGGCTCTCTAATAGAACACAAATCATAACAAATCTGATCCAACAAATACGAAACAAATACTTAGCAGATGACAGTTGTACTCTTAAAAAGAGATACATGAAACACATATACACACGAGGCACATACTGAGGTAGTGCTAAACGATAAAACTTCATCAACTCTATCCAGATTCTGAATGAACTAAGGAACTGGCTAATAATCAGAGAAACACAAATCAAATCATCAAACGTCTCAAGAGTTTCATATTCGTACCGACGATCAACTAAGCACATATCGGAGTATCACAACGTATCAGAAGTTATAACGGAATAGGTAGAATAATCATGCGGATAAGAACTAATATAAGGTCTAACGTATCGCAAACTAAATCTTCCTTATATGCCAAAACGTCTAACTCTTCTGTACGGAAACATCTTACAGAACACACAAATTCCCAGTCTAAAGTTCCAAAATTACTCTTCCACAATGATAACTAATCCATTAGTCACTGAATCAACTCCGAACCTTCAATAAGTAACTCTCTGACTTAATTCAACCAAAAGGTGCTCCACATCTCTGTTCATACAAAACTCTGAAAGAAAAATCCTTGTCACTTGCGAGCCTTCTAATCATAGTGAGCAAGCACAACCAGACCCAGCACTTGTCAAATTTCCCGCTCAATACTTCTTCCAAGTTCGAGTAGTTGTTCTGTCCGTCCATCCGTCTGAAGGTGAGAAGTCGTACTAAAATCCCGAGTCCAATCTCCATAGTCTTCTGTATCTCTTCTGGAAGTGTGAAGTAAAACGCGATTCTCTGACACGAACACTGCAGGTGCGCCATGTAGCTTGAATAATCTTCTGCCGAAAGAAATCTCTGCCATTTTTCCAAGTAGCCGACCTAGTCAAATGATTCACTACAACTCAATTCGTGTTGTCCTTGCTAAATGTGCGCGGAAATCCCGTTACAAAGTTCTTGAAAATTTAATCCCACCTCCACATACGAACATCCAAACTAAGGAAAACCACTTGTACACTGATGCTAAATCTTAACCTGTTGGCACGCGAAACACTTTGCCACCAAGGTAGTCACAACCATCTTCATACCATTCCATCAAAAATTTCTGCTTCAAGTCTCTATACATATTAGTACAACTAAGATGAATAGAGTAGATAGAGCTGTGTGCTTTAATCAAAACTGCTTCCTTCAAGCCTTCTAACATGGATCATATTTCATTGTCTTGCTCCTAAGCTTCTTCATGTCTGTCACAAATTACTTCCAAATCATGCGTCAGATAGTTCACCTCCTACGGTTCTAGCTGTGTTGATGCATAACCAATAATCTTCCCGTGTTGCATAAGACCATAACTAAGTCTCCTTCTTTAGTAGAAATAAATCTCTTTTCAGCTTTTCAAAATTCTCCTCTCATTCTTCATCCGACCAAAATTTACTTTTCGAGAATATCACGTAGAGCTTCTTCTAACGTAGAGATTTCAACATAAGATACGAACATGATCCCCGTGTTTCTCTTTCGTCTCTGAATATACAAATATGTCATATTATAACTAATTTTCCAAGTATTCATGAAAGACACGATTCATCAAGTTCATAGGAACAGTCGGAGTAGTAGCCAATGCAATTGGCATCACTAATACTCATAAAGATCATAACGAATACGAAAAGCAATTCTAGGAACATCTCGCTCCCTTACACGTAACTGAAAAAAATAAGATCTTAAATCAATCCTTGAGAAGATTCACACCCAAGCTAGAGTTGATTAAATAAATCGTCGATTCGAGGTAACGGATAACGGTTCTAACTGTAATACTATTCAGTTTCCAAAATTCAACACACAACTTCATGCTATCATCATCCTTCTTCATGAATAAAACTGGAGCACGATACGGAGACACCCTCGGGCAGATAAAACCACTTCCTAGAAGTTGATCCTTCAATTCTTTCCATTTAACTGATGTCGTTCAATACAGAGTTTCAGAATTAGGCAAAACGTTGCTCTTATACGGATAGGGTTTCTGAATCAACCAACTTACTGACAAAGTTGTGAAAATCGCGCCTAAGGCGCGCCTAGGCGCACGAGGCTCTAGCCTTGGGGCTTTTTTTGGATCGAGGCTCACGACATGCATGAATCCCAAAAAAAGCGCGCGCCTTGGGGATTTTGCGCCTTTGCGCCTTGGTGCGCTTTTTGCGCCTCGGTGCGCCTCGGAGATGTAACAGGTTTTTGGGCTTTTTTTCTAAATATTAAGATAAGATACATGGGCCTTATAAGTTATATACATGGTCCTTTTAAGTCATAGGGTGAGTATTTGTATGATTTGTAAATTTGAACTGATTTTATGTTTATTTTATTGATTGAAATTTTCTTTAAGAAATTACTTTGTTTCATTAAGTATTTTTCTTTATTACATATTATCATGAAAATGTGCCATTATGACTTAAGTATAAATACGTTGCTTGCTTGATATTTTGAGTTAAATTGTGAGCTTTGTTAAATGTAAGTCTGCAAGTGTAGGAAACAAGCATATTTAGTTTGATATGAATTTTAATCTCTATATAAGTCATCGAGCCAAAGAGTTGATCCGTTTGAGAGGTGACAACTGGTCCATTTTAATCTTTATAACGACAATATGTGTCATGTATTAAGTATTTTAATGTTATTTTGTATTATTTAAGCTACATAAATGGTCATATATGTTATAAAAAACTTAATTTATTTAGTGCGCCTCGTATTCATGAATCCCGCGCCTTGGAGTGCGCCTCGCCTCGAGGCTCTTTGACCCCCTTTGCGCCTTAGTGCGCCTCGAGCCTTTAAAAACACTGCTTACTGATCTCAGGCACTGCTCAAGATCTCCTATGATCCCAATAAGTTCAAGTTATATGATGTAACTATTATCACGTTGGCCAGGCGTCATAATACTTGCATCATATACACATGCCTTTATTGCAATCACATTCTACCTCGAGTCGTGACCAAAAAAATTCTCATAACCAGATCAAAACAAATTCACACTCAGATGGAAATCTTGATAGTTAAACAAAGAACACATTGCGAAATTTCCAAAAGCTGAGTAACTCTCAAGGCGAGTTTGATCAAACGAAGTATCTTCACAACTGCGAGGGATTAACGTACGAGTTTTTTTTTAAAACAGAGGTGATCATAATTGTTTACCAGGTTGGGAACCATGGTACAAAATTTTGAGTTTCTCAGATCGCCAAAGATGACAAATCTAATATGACCGTTGTTAGCATCTCGATGCTCAGTCAATAAATCCATATTCAAGATAATATCGAATCAAACATTCCCAAAGGAAACAGATTAACAGAACAAAACTCATCTTCAAATACCTTCAAAACGTACTGGACAATCCTGATACTCGTGACGAATAATCACAAGATTTCTCATAGAGATAGAACTAGGTATAGCAAATTCTAATAGTGCAGAGGGGACCTTAATATGCTTAGCAATAGCAAGAGAAACCACAGAATGTGTCGAACACATCGGATTTATACATATACGAATTCTCTGAACGGACGAAAAGACATCTAAACGAATGACTAACAAATCAGAGATCGAAATTCGAAAGAATGCGATAACCTCAGAAAGTGAAAGAATGCGAGAACTCCTTTTAAACCGTTAGATCATTTCATCCAATTAGTGAGATGACTTGTGCCTTTAGTGTAATAAATGTAACTGGAAGGGATGTTTGGTAATTTTTTAAAATAAGATAAGGGCATTAAAGGAATTTCAAATAATAATTTCTTAAAAACCGTCCCAATATCTTAGGACCTTTTCAAGATACGTATTAGTTAATCCAGTATCACTTTCTCTATCACATTTTTCAAAAAACCTAATTCAATTCTTTCAGCCATCACAACAATCTCCAACAACCCAAAAAAAAAAAAAACTAATTTTGTAGATCCATCAACAATCTCCAGCAACAATCTTTCATGGATCGTCGGCGTAGATCCATGAAGACCACTTACTGCCGACGAATCGCAAAAACCTCCCACCATATCTGAAGACATCTTGAGCGATCAGGGTATCAAAGACAGATTTATTAAGTTGGTATAAGTGTTAATTGGGCCGCAAAAAAAAAAACACAGGAAATCTTTATTTCTTAAAATCTCGCCAAAATCTCGAAAATATCGCCGATTTCAAAATATCGGGAAAATATCAGCAAGTCTCGCCGATATTATCGGATCCGAGATTTGGGGGCGATATTTTGATCCGAGATTATTTCTAGGGGGGATGTTGGGAATTAAACCAACAGTTAGTACTGCTAGGTATAAAGTTACAACTGCTGGAGGTTTACACTAATAGTACTAAGTCAGTTAGTACTGCTAGCACAGAAGAATTTGTACTGCTTATGAGATGAAGACAGAAACGTGTGTGGATATATATAGAATAGATTTGATGTATATCTTATGATTATAGATTGATACGAATATTAGTTTACTTGTAAAGGACTCCTTGTGCTATAAAAGGAGATCCTAGGTTAGGGTTTAAAATATCAGATATACGTATCTTGTGAAAGCTTCAAGGTTGTTAAACCCTAGTGATAGTCTAAGATCACTCGTATTATAATCAATAATATTGAAGCTATTTGGTTGTTTAATCACTGCGTTCATACTTTCACTACAATCATATACATCACATTACACATAATCTTCTAAGTGCTTTGTAGTAAATTCCGCGTGCTACTTAGCATATACTCAAAGTATCTCTAACACAAGGCGTGTGTTTAGATCCTCTCAAGTGGTATCAGAGACAGGTTCTGATACTTTGAATTAGAAGATCCAGAAGAACTTTTTCTCTCTTAACAAGGAAGATGGACATGGAAACTTCACAAACCTCAATCCTTGCAAAACTACCAATGCTCAAACAAAACAAATACGATCTCTGGAGGCTCAGAATTGAGCAGTACTTCATGGTGCAAGATTATGCACTATGGGATATCATTCTGCATGGTGATTCTTTTAAACCAACCATTTCTGAAGAAACACTAGCTGATGGTACCAAAACTACTAAACTCAACACTGAACCAGTCACCAATGATGAAAGGATCAAGAAGAAGAATGATCTCAAAGCCAAGAGTTTGTTACTCATGGCAATTCCCAATGATCAGGTGTTGAACTTCAGTCATTATGAGACTGCAAAGACACTTTTTGCAGCAATTGTAGAGAGATTTGGTGGTAATGAAGCCACTAAAAAGGCACAAAGAACACTGCTGAAGGAAAGCTATGAGAATTTTAGTGCCACAAGCACTGAAACTCTTGATCATGTCTTTAACAGGCTACAGAGGATTGTTAGTCAACTTGCTGGGTTGAAGATAGTGATTCCACAAGAAGACCTAAACATGAAGTTTCTCAATAGCTTATCTGCTGAATGGAACACCCATGTTGTTGTTTGGAGCAACAAGTCTGAACTGGAGAAGATGACACTTAATGAGTTGTACAACAATCTTAAGATTGTTGAACAAAAGGTGAAAAAGACAGGAAGCACCAGTTCTGTGTCTGGAAACATGGCATTTTTGTCATCCTCCAGTAATAGCAGTCCTGAGGATGATCAAGATGTTTGTACTGCTAGCCCTAAAGTTAGTACTGCTAGTGCAAAAACTAGCACTGCTAGCTTGAGTGATGAAACTATCTATGCTTTTGTGTCAGAGAAATCCAATGGGTCTCAAATCTACAATGAAGGCCTTCTTCAAATTCATGAAGATGACTTGGAAGCAATGGACTTGAAGTGGCAAATGGCTTTGATAAGCATTAGGGCAAAGAAGTACTTTCAAAGGACTGGAAAGAAGCTTACTTTCAATTGAGGAGATGTTGCTGGCTATGACAAATCCAAGGTGGAATGTTATAATTGTCACAAGATGGGACATTTTGCCAGAGAATGCAGAAGCCCTAGACAACAGGACAACAAGGGTAAAGGGTACAAAAGTCAGCAGGGAAACAGGAGAACAGTGAATGTGGAGGAGACTTTTCCAAGGCAATGGTAGCTATTGACTGGAGCTTCATGGAAGAAGAGGAGGAACCAACCAACTTTGGATTGATGGCCTTCTCTGACTCAGAGGTACATGAGGTTAAAAAGTGTTCTAATTCTTGTCCTGCTTTGAAAGAATATGAGCCACTTAAGAAACAATATGATAATCTCATAATAGAATTTAATGAAGTGAACTTTAATCTTTCAAACCATAAAAGAGGAATAGCTGTTTTAGAAGAACAACTTACTTTTTATAGACAGAATGAAGCAAACTTTACAGATGATATAGCTGTCTTAAAAAGAGATTTGCAACTTAGAGATGATAAGATGAGTGGGCTTAAGTATGAACTAGAAAAGCTTAAGAAAGAAAAGGAAAACATACAGTTAAGTGTTGACACTCTTGAATATACATCAAAAGGAGTTCAGAAATTAATAGAGAGTCAACTGGTAAATAAAGCTAAATCTGGTCTAGGATATAAGTCTGTTGCACCCCCCAATAGAGGAATGTTTGTTCCTCCAGGAATTGACTTAGCTTGTACTGGCTTAGAGGAGTTTAAGGATATTGAATTTCCTGGATATGGTCCTAAAACCAATGAGAGTCCTACTAAATTTGTTAAGGCTGAGGATTCTTTTGAAAGTGCAAGTGATACATCTTTAGTTGTAGAAGTTGTGTTTGAGGTTAAGACCAATGAAGTTATGTCTGAGGATAAATATGAGGTTAAGTTAGAAGTAAAAAATGTTCCTAAAGTGGTTAAAAATGAAAATATAAAACCAGTTAGGAAAGCTGTTAGATATGCAGAGATGTATAGGTCTAATAATAGATCTTCAGTTCCTAGGGGCAATCAAAGGAACTGGAATAACTTAAAATCTCAACAACTTGGTGATGAGTTTGTTATGCAAAATAAAGTATGTTTTGTGTGTGGTAATTTTAATCATTTGGCTGTATACTGTGACTTAAACCCATGGAAAAAGAAAGTTTTTGGGAATTCAAGGGTATATGGGAATGCCAATGCTAGGGTGAATCAAAAGAGTCCTACTAGATTGACTCACCCTAATGTAAATCATAAGATGACACCCAGAGCAGTCATGTTGAAGTCTGGCATCAAATCAGTTTCTACTGCTAGACCAAACAAGGGTTTTAATTAAAAACAAACTGTTTCAAGTGAAAAACCATATTCAAATCATTACAATCATGCACAAACAGTTAACATGCCCTTTTTCAAGAAAACAGCTTTGCATAATCAAAAATGGATGCCTAATGTCAAACCTGCTAAGCCAGCAGTTTCTACTGCTAGGCCAGCAATTTCTACTGCTAGGCATATGAATGTTGTTAAGGGTCAATGGGGCAATGCTGTGAAGGCCTCAGCATGTTGGGTATGGAAACCTACCAAACCCAATGGTGCATCAATGACTTTCAATAAATATAATTATATTGATGCACGAGGCAGATCCAAATCAGTGATGGCTTGGGTCCCCAAAAGGAACTAATTCCTTTATTTTGTGTGCAAGAACATCCTACAAAAGATGGAGAAGATAGAGGATACTTAGATAGTGGATGTTTAAGGCACATGACTGGTAACATGTCATACCTTTCAGATTTTACAGCTCTGGATGGAGGACCTGTTATCTTTGGAGGAGGTGTTGGTGGTAGGATTACTAGTAAAGGTATTATTAAAACTGGTAATCTTGACTTTGAAAATGTATATTTTGTACTAGAGCTTAAGTACAACCTTTTTAGTGTGTCACAAATTTGTGATAAACAAAACAAGGTGTTATTTACTGACACTGACTGTCTTATTCTTTCTCCTGACTTTAAGCTACCTGATGAAAGTCAAGTATTGCTTAAAATCCACAGAAAGGGTAATACATAAAGTGTTGAGATGAATAAGCTTGTTCCTAAAGAAGGTCTTACTTTCCTTGTTGCAAAAGCCACATTGGATGAGTCAATGTTGTGGCATAGAAGGCTTGGTCATGTAAATTTCAAAACCATTAATAAGATTGCTAAGTATGGTTTGGTAAGAGGTTTACCTAATAAGATTTTTTTAAATGACCAAACCTGTGTTTCTTGCCTTAAGGGTAAGCAACACAGAGCTTTTTGTAAGCCCAAGGTTCATAACTCTAATTCTCAAGCTTTATACATGCTTCATATGGACTTGTTTGGTCCTACTTCTGTTAATAGCTTGAATCATAAAAGATACTGTCTTGTGATTACTAATGATTATTCCAGGTTTACATGGGTTTTTCTTTTGATAACTAAGGATGAAACTAGTGAGATCCTTAAGTCCTTTATAATTAAGGTAGAAAACCTAGTTGATAAGAAGGTAAAAATAATCAGATGTTATAATGGGACAGAATCTAAAAATAGAGTTATGGATGAGTTTTGCAAAGAAAAGGGTATTAAAAGAGAATTTAGTGTAGCTAGAACCCCACAGCAAAATGGAGTAGCTGAAAGAAAGAATAGGACACTAATAGAGGCTGCTAGGACAATGTTAGCTGACTCTAAGTTACCTATCTCATTTTGGGCTGAAGCAGTTAGTACTGCTTGTTATGTTCAGAATAGGGTTTTAGTGGTGCAACCTCATAATAAGACTGCTTATGAGCTTTTCAGAGGTAGAACCCCTGCCTTAAGCTTTATGAGACCTTTTGGTTGCCATGTCACTATTCTCAATACCAAAGACCAATTAGGAAAGTTTGATGGGAAATCTGATGAGGGTTTCTTTGTTGGTTATTCTTTGCATAGTAAAGCTTTTAGGGTGTATAATAAGAGCACCAGACATGTAGAGGAAAATCTGCACATTGAGTTTCAAGAGAATATACCAAATGTTGCAGCTAGTGGTCCAGATTAGATTTTTGATATTGATAGGCTATCAGAATCTATGAATTATGTGCCTGTTACAGGTACAAATACTAATGATAATGCAGGTTCAGAAGATTCTGATGAAGATCATATCTTGATGCCTATTTTGGAAGTCCATTGTGTGTTTCTTCTTCAAAGGATGATGATAGAGAGAAGAATGCTGGTGAAGACAGTGGACAAGATGGTAAAGAAACAGAAGTTACCAAAAGCAGTACAAATGGAGTTAGTACTGCTGAGCCAAATGGTCCTAATACTGGATCAAGTCATACTACTGCTCCACAGATTGATTCTTTTGATATATTTGGAGCTGGTTTGCACAACATGCCCATAAACTATGAAGTTCCTTCTACTCCCCAAACTACAGTTCACAAGAATCATCCACTTGCTAATGTGATTGGAGATGTACAATATGGTGTGAAGACTAGAAGACAGATGCAAGATCCAGATCATCATAGTTTCCTCAGTGAAGTATATTAAGAGAAATACCATGAAGATAAGAATGAATGTCTGTTTGTGTGTTTCCTATCACAAATAGAACCAAAGAATGTGCTCAAGGCATTAGAAGACTCAAGATGGGTTGAAGCAATGCAAGAAGAACTGCTTCAATTCAAGATTCAGAAGGTATGGGTCTTAGTTGATTTTCCAAGAGGCATGAGGGTTATTGGTACTAAGTGGGTGTTCAGAAACAAGAAAGATGAAAGAGGTATAGTGATAAAGAACAAGGCAAGACTTGTGGCTCAAGGCTATACTCAGGAAGAGGGGATTGATTATGAAGAGGTTTTTGCTCCTGTTGCAAGAATTGAGGCAATAAGGCTTTTTCTAGCTTATGCTTCATTCATGGGTTTTATGGTCTACCAGATGGATGTGAAGAGTGCTTTTCTATATGGTACAATTGATGAGGAGGTATATGTTTCTCAACCTCCAGGTTTCATTGATCCTGATCATCCTGACAAAGTATACAAGGTGGTGAAAGCTCTCTATGGCTTGCAACAAGCTCCAAGAGCTTGGTATGGAACTCTGGCTAATTAGCTATTGAAGAATGGGTTCCATAGGGGCAAAATTGATCAGACTCTTTTTATCAAAAAGAACAAGGGTGATATCTTATTGGTTCAAGTATATGTGGATGATATCATCTTTGGTTCTACCAAGAAGTAGATGTGCAAAGAGTTTGAAAAGTTAATGAAGGATCAGTTTCAGATGAGCTCTATGGGAGAGCTTACTGTGGAAAGGGATTGCGCAAACACTTGGGATGTGAATCTTAGTAACGTGTTTGGGATATTTATGTATGAATGTGTTTAGCATGCGGAATCTACTACAACACACTTAAAAGAACACAAAGGTGGTGAGTTATGTAAACGTAAGTTTGTAATGAACAAGGAACACAACTTTAGTTAACACAAAACGATTCAATATTATTGATGAAATAATACGGATGATCTAACTATCACCGGGATTACAAAGTAATCTTGAATCTTAGATTGTAAAAGGATTTGTGAAATGAGTAACTAAGTTACTTGAGAGATTGTTCGGTTATGGTTATTAGTTGAAGAGATGCATGCACGAAGGTGTGACTAAGAGAACCTTTTATAGTATAAGGTACCCTTATTACAAGTTGTCAAGTGGTTTAATATATTAAGATACTTTGACTATTCTAGCCTACAATTAAATACAACTACCAATGTAACAACTCTGTAATATTCTTCTGTATACCACAGAAGACTAAACTACTTCTACATAACGTATAACAATGTACAAAGACTAATAATTCAACTAAATATCTATTACAAAATATCTATCAACTTGACATAAAGCTTGGCAGGACCTTTATCAACTAGCAGTACCTTCTACCCAGAAGGTACTGTTAGTACATCTTCATACTCTTCAAAATTAACTAGCAGGCTCTTTGACATATCTGGCAGGCTCTTTGACTTGAACATTTTATTCCCAACAATCCTCCCCTAAACTTGTTATTTCCATTAAAATACACAAGTTTCTGATGAATAAAATAAATACCTTGAGGATTTGAGGGAACTCTTCCAAAAACCTTTACTCTCTGTTCTTCTTTTTTCTTTCACATTGCTCAAATATGCTCCTCAGCAAACTTTGAACAATTTCTGAATTCTCTTCATCTTTGTCACATCTTAATCTCTTGGAGATCATAGTTGTAAGAACTTTATAACTAAGTGGATACTCTTTCTCAGCCAACATAAAGAGTTCAATCCCACTCTGTGTGTAAAGATGATGAATACTGCTAAGGCTTAGAAATTCCCATGTTGTTGAAGGATCATGATAGGGAAATTTCCAATGAACATCTTTGGGATCAGGATCATACATCCTATTGAATTCTACCCATAGTTCATGTTCCTTAACATCAGTACTAGAATTTGTGTCTAGCTTAATTTGAACTAGATTCCACAATTCTTCTAAGTCTGCTATGTCACATGCTCTAACTAGATTTTCAAAGTTTTTGAAGATAGCAGACTGACCCCCAACCCTTGTTATTTTCCATGACTTTCCTAATCTATCATGGTTGATCTCCCAATCAATAATAGGGCGTCTACAGCTAATTGGATCAGCATGTATGATAGTTGGCAAAGTAATTAACATCTTACTTACTTGCTCTGAGTCCAATTTTGCTTCTTTTTTCTTCTGAGCATCTTTCTTTTTCATAGAGGGCTTTGCATCAGATGGAACTTTGTAGTAGAGACTTTTGTAGGCTTGTAGATACAAGAAGTAGATTTCATCAGCAGATTTCTTCTTCAGTTGATAATCAGTCCAATTTGCTTGACCTTTTAGAAATCTCTTCATAAAAGTTACTTGATCTTTCCATGATTTGCCTACCTTAAAACCTCTTTTCTCACTTTCTTTCATCTTTTCAAAAATGTCAGCCAGAGCTGCTTCTTTATACTTCTTGTTGATAAAAGATTCAAGCTCTGCTGTTTTCTCATCAGAGTTGAGATTCTTGTCATTTACTATTATTGCTGCTTGACCCTTCACAATTGGATCATTAGCAATAATCCATTGCATCTGTGCATCAAAAGTTTCTTGAGCAATTTGAGTTTCAAGAAGAGTCTGAGCAGCATCTTTTTGCTCTTTCATCTCTGTTAGCAGTCTTGAGGCTTCAAATGCTTTCTGCTGTTCTTCTTCATGAATTCTTTTGGCCTCTTCTAAATCTCTAGCAATCTGTGCTTGCTCTGATTTCTTTAACTTTTTGGGCTTTGGCTCATCTTCAACCATAATGCTCTTGCCCTTATCCTTTGGAGTTGGTTCTTGAGATGGAGCAGTAGATTGCTCATCAGCAATAAATAACCTCCCTTGAACAAACAAATCTCCTTGAGGCTCTAAATCCCTCTTTCTTTTGTACACTATCTCAGCAGACCCTTTGTACTCCATTGCCAATAGCCTCTCAATCCTAGCAGGCTCTTGCTCTGCCCTAGCAGGCTCTTTCCCTGCACCAGCAGGCTCTTCATCATAAACTTGAGTTCCTTCATGGAATTCAAATTGAGCCTCCTCCTCATCTTCAGAACTATCCATCCTCCCCTTTTTGGAAGAGTGACCTAACCTATCAGCATCTGATCTTGAAGAACTAGATAAAACAACCTTTGCAGATCTTTTACCTTTTAGCTCCTTCACTTCATTCTCCAATTTCTTTACCCTCTTGACTAACTTGATGTTGATCTCAGAAAATTTCTTGCTTTGACTTTTTAGAGCATCTTCTAAG
Organism: Artemisia tridentata subsp. tridentata; assembly: GCA_021014915.2. Lineage (NCBI taxonomy): Eukaryota > Viridiplantae > Streptophyta > Magnoliopsida > Asterales > Asteraceae > Artemisia > Artemisia tridentata. Next base: position 201,362,808 of record CP139508.1, read on the forward strand.
AGTTTCACCTTCTGTTTTAGTTCTTGCAATGTCTGAGGTGATTGGGGTGGTGATACATGATGTGATGATGTTGGTGGTGTTGCTGATGGTACTGGAGATGATATTGGTGATGTTTGATGTGTTGGTGAGATGTAACCAGTTGAAGAACTTGATGATGGTGATGCAGATGATGGTGTTGGTTCTTCTGGATGTTGTGGTAACATTTCATCAAATAGTGGTATTTCTTCCCCTCTAAAACCAATTCTCATGTTTGAGTAAATTTCACGTCCACTTTTTCTTGCCAAGGCATGACGCCGTCTAGAGTAAATTGTGACGCCGTCAAAGGTAACTTTTAGCCGATTTTTGAGACTTTGTCGTTTTCTTCACTTTTATGCTCCAAAAACGTCCAAAATGCCTCCTTTTCCAGATTTCTCCTCAAAAGTACCTAAAATGACAAAAGGAACGATTTAGGGCGATATTTGATCAAATAAATACGATTTAGGGCTTAAATGACCCCTTAAAAGCGGTACACTTTTCGCCTCATCAATGACCCTCGTGATTTGCACTTTAAGCTTTGAAGCATATTTTGCGCTATGTTCGTAGTACTCTTGATTATGGCCTTCAGCTTCATGTCTCGTCTACTACTCAATTTACTGCCTACACTGATGCTGATTGGGCTGGTTGCCCTATTACTCGACGGTCTACTTCTGGGTATTTTGTGTTTCTTGGTGATAATCGTTTATCGTGGTCTGCAAAGCGACTAATTACTTTGTCTCGTTCCAGCACTGAGGCAGAATATTGTGGTGTTGCTAATGTGTTGTTGAGACTGCTTCGATTCGCAATTTTCTACCTGAGTTGCATACTCCTCTCTTTACTGCTACTTTAGTGTATTGCGACAATGTTAGTGTTGTTTATATGTCTACAAATCTGTTTCAACATCAACGTACAAAACCTATTGAGATTGACATTCACTTTGTACGTGACTTTGTTGCTTTGGGTCAAGTTCGTGTTCCATCACGGTTTCAGTATGCGGATATCTTTACCAAGGGACTCCCACTGCTTTATTTCTTGAATTTTTTTGATCCCAAACACACGAGCTTGTATTAGAAACTTTGTGAATACTATAGAGTATGCGGAATCTACTCTTTAATACTTAGAAGAATTTTAACAATATTAATGAAACAGTAAACTTTGTATGAACAATGATATCCCCAAAAAGCTCCAATATTATTATATCAATAATACGAGTACTCTATGTGGTACTAGGGTTTACAATCTTGAAGTTATATCAAAAAGACGTACGTATCACCTTAGCCTAGGACCTCCTTTTATACACTAAGAAGTCCTTTACAAGATAAATACAAATCTTCTAAGCTATTAATCATATACGTATCTTTCTATCTAAATAGAATATACACATAATAACTTAATACATATCACTTCACACGTCTTTATCTTCTTAGCAGTACCATCATCCTTCAGCAGTAGTAAGTTCTTCAGCAGTCTTCAGTTAATACTCTGGCAGTACTAACTTTCCTTTTAGCGGTACTAACTGGTTAGTATTGGCACTGTTAATCTTGAAAAGTCTTAAGTCTTGGCTTGGCAGTACTAACTCTGAAGACATTAATTCCCAACAATCATTCCCTAAACTTGTGATGTAACACCCCAACCCGATAAGGGTCAAAATGCCACATTATGGTGTCAATCAGAACATACAAACGCAAGCGGAAGACTTATAAACATAATGATTACAAATATATTCTAAGATAACAATGAAAATACTAACTCTAAACATAATGAGTTCTAAAGCTAAATACAAATCCAAACTAAGTCTAACTGCAGATGAGTCCAAATCTAATCCAGAAGCAAATGGGTGTCTAATCATCAGGGTGGTCCACTAAGAGCTCCTATGCACTCTTCCCTCAATCCCAGCTTCCAACCAAAAACCTGCCGCAGGAAAAGAAATGCGGCTGAGCTTAAAAAGCCCAGTGAACAGATATATATATATATATATATATATATATATATATATATATATATATATAACAAAATGAATAATCAAAACATATACAACTATAGGAAAGGAAAACGTAACCTCCTGCTGAAATGAATATCATCTGTCAAAAGATTGAGAAATCAAAGATCAACTGAACAAAATGTCATATACCATACGAAGCAAATCGTAGCGAAACATAAGGAGATCATAATGAAGTCAAAAAAATCAAATAGAGGATAATAATCATATAACAGAACTGAAATGCCCATCGAGCTCAGAAAGCATGCCACATACTTAGTCACATAATCACATCATATCATATCCATATATCCGTCAAATCATAAGTTGTACAAGGAGTAGCTAGCTCCAATGTACAAGAAGTGAAATAGGGTGCATGGCACACACTACCAATCACTAAGTCAAACCATATCCAAACAAACAAATACCTAGGATGCATCCATACGCTCCCTAAAATAGAATACATATACAAGTACGAGACTATGCATATATATAACAGAATGGCCATGTGCGCAAATAATCATATAATCAAAACAGAAGGGAACGCCGTGGATCAATCACACCTCCACAGAAAGTGTCATGCCATTGGTGCCTCAATGACATGGCCATGGTATCTCCATGGCTAGTTCAGAAACAGCTCGGGCAACATAACAGAACAAGCAAAGCAAAGCTATCCATAATCATAACAGAGCCACTATAGCATAATCAATCAGAGCATATCAACAGAACAGAATCTCATATCAATGAGATAATATATAGATCATCATAACAGAATGGATAGCAAACAGAATCATATCAAATAATAATATCAAACGGATCATATCAACGAATCATATCAAACAGAATCATATCAAGCACATGAATCAAGTCAAGGATCGAAAAGTCATGAGATCAGAACCCTTACTAAGAAAGGGTAGAATATCTGTACCTCAAACCGCAAATGAAGCCATATCAGAAAACACATTGATCGGAAGTTACTCCTTCTTCAGCGAATCTACACGAATTAATGATCGTCTTATTATTTAAGAACCATTTCATAAGTAATTCCTGATTCAGTACTTATTGTGGTTCAGATTGACATATTAGGGTTTTCTGCTATTTATAGCAACTTTCCACATTTAGTAACTTTCCATATTTAGTAACTTTCCTGAATTAGTAACTTTCCGAATTAAGTGAGTTTCCCGAATTAAGTAACATTCCCGAATTAGTAACTCTCCAAATTAAGTGAGTTTCCCGAATTAAATAACTTTCCATATTTAGCAAGTTTCCATAATTAGTAAGTTAGGGTCACATTCATAATTAACCAAACTTAGGATTTATAGGTACCTCTAAATCATATATCACTTAATTAGGATATATTAGTGAATCTGGATAAAATCCTTATGATTTTTCATGCCTGCCAATTAAGCTCCAAAAATTCTAAAATAATTCTTAGTGATTCCCATATCAGTCAAGTACCTTCACAATTTTTTAAAGATTTTATTACCAAGCACAAGTACTGTTTTAAAAATTATCTTTCCATACTCGTTCAGAAAGTTAACTGCACATACATACAGAAAGTTTGCCTTTAATTAACCCATTTAGACACTTCAGAAAAATCCAAAAAAATTCCAGGAAGTCACACATAACTTAAATGTCACCCCTAAAAAAGGAGAGCTCTCAGTTCCTTGTGGTTTGAAAATTAAAAATCAAAAACATCGACTGACTTTACGTTCCCAAAACTCAGGTTTGACACATGATCCCATAAAATTCCAAAGCATGACCAATACACTTCCAATTCACTCCAAACCAATTGGAAAACTTAAATATGACATTAAACTAAGTTTTCATGCAAAAATACAGAATTAAACCCTTATGGAACTTGAGCTATAGTGCATACAAATTCTGATTACCAAACAGTCCCATTTTATAAACCCGTTTAAGACCATCACATAACATGTTTACTTACACAAACGCACACGAGACCTTCATATATCACAAGACCTATTTTAAACGTTACCTTAACATATAACACACTTCAGTAACACCACAATGTCACAAGACTTACCAAAACCTAACCCTAATTCGTACCATTTATACAAACCAACGACCTAGGGTTTTCTATTTTTGGTGATTCATTAAATGAGCATTAAAGGCTGATCATTAGGGCTTGTTTTAGGTTAAGTTGGGGTCGACAAAGGGGCTGATTAACAAGACTCAAAACAAGTTAAATGTCGAGACATAGTGCCACCAAACTCCTCACGAATTCTCATGCAAGTCATACCATAATGTCCTAGGGTTTTCTTAGTTTTCTAAGTCCCATTACACGCTCGTTCATCAAGTTATTAGAGGTGCGTTTCATTAGTTATCTAGGGTCGACATGGCTGAAATACCGACACAACATAGTCACAAACCATGACTCACCACATAACCTTTAATCCGACACCAGAAGTCACAAGACATGACACCAAATCAACTTATAGTCCGATATAAAAACGTATACAGATTTCTTGGCATGCGGATTCATTCAAAACATAAGTTAGGTTTTATTAACAGGTCTTGTTCATTGTTTTTATGTGACTTATGAATTTAACTTTCGTATAACATGTTATTAACGAAACAGAATTTAGTTTTTCATATATTATCATACGAGGATTAGGTTAGACGAAACAAGAAGACATCAAAACTAATATAGGGATACCTTGATCTGATTGGTTTTACGAACGGGACACAAGAAGTACAACGAGCCACGCTTGGACACAAAACCCCACGACTCCACACGATCTCACCAAGCCATGAACAAAACTCTTCTTCAAACTATCTTTCGTACCTCTTCAGATCAGAATAGAGCTGCCGTTTAGTTGGTTTGAGATTAGGGTTTTGTTGTGTGTGAAATGAGATAGGTGTTATTCTGTTGTGATAAGGAGATTAAATGGAGAAATATATTGGGAGGAGGGTGCCGAGTCTTAGGGAGTATGGGCTAGACTCATTCTCTTCTATTATTTCAAACATATCTTCAAGTATCATATTGTGTACAAAACTAAATAAAATCGGGCCTACTTATTAAACGTGTGATGTGAGTTGGGTACTAAGTTTAAATATATTCAGCCCCTTAAATGTTTAGGAAATGCTTTATGTCATTTTTCATGTAAGCTTAGGTTATAGGTTTCGAATTTTGTGATCTACATTCTTAACATAGGTTCAAATCTTAGGTGATATTCGTATTAAATGTTCAAATGTCATAACGGAATTTAGGTTGTTATAATTCTTCCCCTCTAAAAAGGAAAATTTTGTCCCCGAAATTTGAAGTTGCAAAGGTTAGACGGAGACGTACCAACTCACGAAAAAAATGACAATAATTAGCCTAACGCTCGGAGAGGTTCTTCCAAAAGAATCTTAACAAACAGATTAGTTTTATTTCTCATGACTCGATCCTGACAAACTTGGAATGCCCCAGGCTCTCTAATAGAACACAAATCATAACAAATCTGATCCAACAAATACGAAACAAATACTTAGCAGATGACAGTTGTACTCTTAAAAAGAGATACATGAAACACATATACACACGAGGCACATACTGAGGTAGTGCTAAACGATAAAACTTCATCAACTCTATCCAGATTCTGAATGAACTAAGGAACTGGCTAATAATCAGAGAAACACAAATCAAATCATCAAACGTCTCAAGAGTTTCATATTCGTACCGACGATCAACTAAGCACATATCGGAGTATCACAACGTATCAGAAGTTATAACGGAATAGGTAGAATAATCATGCGGATAAGAACTAATATAAGGTCTAACGTATCGCAAACTAAATCTTCCTTATATGCCAAAACGTCTAACTCTTCTGTACGGAAACATCTTACAGAACACACAAATTCCCAGTCTAAAGTTCCAAAATTACTCTTCCACAATGATAACTAATCCATTAGTCACTGAATCAACTCCGAACCTTCAATAAGTAACTCTCTGACTTAATTCAACCAAAAGGTGCTCCACATCTCTGTTCATACAAAACTCTGAAAGAAAAATCCTTGTCACTTGCGAGCCTTCTAATCATAGTGAGCAAGCACAACCAGACCCAGCACTTGTCAAATTTCCCGCTCAATACTTCTTCCAAGTTCGAGTAGTTGTTCTGTCCGTCCATCCGTCTGAAGGTGAGAAGTCGTACTAAAATCCCGAGTCCAATCTCCATAGTCTTCTGTATCTCTTCTGGAAGTGTGAAGTAAAACGCGATTCTCTGACACGAACACTGCAGGTGCGCCATGTAGCTTGAATAATCTTCTGCCGAAAGAAATCTCTGCCATTTTTCCAAGTAGCCGACCTAGTCAAATGATTCACTACAACTCAATTCGTGTTGTCCTTGCTAAATGTGCGCGGAAATCCCGTTACAAAGTTCTTGAAAATTTAATCCCACCTCCACATACGAACATCCAAACTAAGGAAAACCACTTGTACACTGATGCTAAATCTTAACCTGTTGGCACGCGAAACACTTTGCCACCAAGGTAGTCACAACCATCTTCATACCATTCCATCAAAAATTTCTGCTTCAAGTCTCTATACATATTAGTACAACTAAGATGAATAGAGTAGATAGAGCTGTGTGCTTTAATCAAAACTGCTTCCTTCAAGCCTTCTAACATGGATCATATTTCATTGTCTTGCTCCTAAGCTTCTTCATGTCTGTCACAAATTACTTCCAAATCATGCGTCAGATAGTTCACCTCCTACGGTTCTAGCTGTGTTGATGCATAACCAATAATCTTCCCGTGTTGCATAAGACCATAACTAAGTCTCCTTCTTTAGTAGAAATAAATCTCTTTTCAGCTTTTCAAAATTCTCCTCTCATTCTTCATCCGACCAAAATTTACTTTTCGAGAATATCACGTAGAGCTTCTTCTAACGTAGAGATTTCAACATAAGATACGAACATGATCCCCGTGTTTCTCTTTCGTCTCTGAATATAAAAATATGTCATATTATAACTAATTTTCCAAGTATTCATGAAAGACACGATTCATCAAGTTCATAGGAACAGTCGGAGTAGTAGCCAATGCAATTGGCATCACTAATACTCATAAAGATCATAACGAATACGAAAAGCAATTCTAGGAACATCTCGCTCCCTTACACGTAACTGAAAAAAATAAGATCTTAAATCAATCCTTGAGAAGATTCACACCCAAGCTAGAGTTGATTAAATAAATCGTCGATTCGAGGTAACGGATAACGGTTCTAACTGTAATACTATTCAGTTTCCAAAATTCAACACACAACTTCATGCTATCATCATCCTTCTTCATGAATAAAACTGGAGCACGATACGGAGACACCCTCGGGCAGATAAAACCACTTCCTAGAAGTTGATCCTTCAATTCTTTCCATTTAACTGATGTCGTTCAATACAGAGTTTCAGAATTAGGCAAAACGTTGCTCTTATACGGATAGGGTTTCTGAATCAACCAACTTACTGACAAAGTTGTGAAAATCGCGCCTAAGGCGCGCCTAGGCGCACGAGGCTCTAGCCTTGGGGCTTTTTTTGGATCGAGGCTCACGACATGCATGAATCCCAAAAAAAGCGCGCGCCTTGGGGATTTTGCGCCTTTGCGCCTTGGTGCGCTTTTTGCGCCTCGGTGCGCCTCGGAGATGTAACAGGTTTTTGGGCTTTTTTTCTAAATATTAAGATAAGATACATGGGCCTTATAAGTTATATACATGGTCCTTTTAAGTCATAGGGTGAGTATTTGTATGATTTGTAAATTTGAACTGATTTTATGTTTATTTTATTGATTGAAATTTTCTTTAAGAAATTACTTTGTTTCATTAAGTATTTTTCTTTATTACATATTATCATGAAAATGTGCCATTATGACTTAAGTATAAATACGTTGGTTGCTTGATATTTTGAGTTAAATTGTGAGCTTTGTTAAATGTAAGTCTGCAAGTGTAGGAAACAAGCATATTTAGTTTGATATGAATTTTAATCTCTATATAAGTCATCGAGCCAAAGAGTTGATCCGTTTGAGAGGTGACAACTGGTCCATTTTAATCTTTATAACGACAATATGTGTCATGTATTAAGTATTTTAATGTTATTTTGTATTATTTAAGCTACATAAATGGTCATATATGTTATAAAAAACTTAATTTATTTAGTGCGCCTCGTATTCATGAATCCCGCGCCTTGGAGTGCGCCTCGCCTCGAGGCTCTTTGACCCCCTTTGCGCCTTAGTGCGCCTCGAGCCTTTAAAAACACTGCTTACTGATCTCAGGCACTGCTCAAGATCTCCTATGATCCCAATAAGTTCAAGTTATATGATGTAACTATTATCACGTTGGCCAGGCGTCATAATACTTGCATCATATACACATGCCTTTATTGCAATCACATTCTACCTCGAGTCGTGACCAAAAAAATTCTCATAACCAGATCAAAACAAATTCACACTCAGATGGAAATCTTGATAGTTAAACAAAGAACACATTGCGAAATTTCCAAAAGCTGAGTAACTCTCAAGGCGAGTTTGATCAAACGAAGTATCTTCACAACTGCGAGGGATTAACGTACGAGTTTTTTTTTAAAACAGAGGTGATCATAATTGTTTACCAGGTTGGGAACCATGGTACAAAATTTTGAGTTTCTCAGATCGCCAAAGATGACAAATCTAATATGACCGTTGTTAGCATCTCGATGCTCAGTCAATAAATCCATATTCAAGATAATATCGAATCAAACATTCCCAAAGGAAACAGATTAACAGAACAAAACTCATCTTCAAATACCTTCAAAACGTACTGGACAATCCTGATACTCGTGACGAATAATCACAAGATTTCTCATAGAGATAGAACTAGGTATAGCAAATTCTAATAGTGCAGAGGGGACCTTAATATGCTTAGCAATAGCAAGAGAAACCACAGAATGTGTCGAACACATCGGATTTATACATATACGAATTCTCTGAACGGACGAAAAGACATCTAAACGAATGACTAACAAATCAGAGATCGAAATTCGAAAGAATGCGATAACCTCAGAAAGTGAAAGAATGCGAGAACTCCTTTTAAACCGTTAGATCATTTCATCCAATTAGTGAGATGACTTGTGCCTTTAGTGTAATAAATGTAACTGGAAGGGATGTTTGGTAATTTTTTAAAATAAGATAAGGGCATTAAAGGAATTTCAAATAATAATTTCTTAAAAACCGTCCCAATATCTTAGGACCTTTTCAAGATACGTATTAGTTAATCCAGTATCACTTTCTCTATCACATTTTTCAAAAAATCTAATTCAATTCTTTCAGCCATCACAACAATCTCCAACAACCCAAAAAAAAAAAAAAAAAAAAACTAATTTTGTAGATCCATCAACAATCTCCAGCAACAATCTTTCATGGATCGTCGGCGTAGATCCATGAAGACCACTTACTGCCGACGAATCGCAAAAACCTCCCACCATATCTGAAGACATCTTGAGCGATCAGGGTATCAAAGACAGATTTATTAAGTTGGTATAAGTGTTAATTGGGCCGCAAAAAAAAACACAGGAAATCTTTATTTCTTAAAATCTCGCCAAAATCTCGAAAATATCGCCGATTTCAAAATATCGGGAAAATATCAGCAAGTCTCGCCGATATTATCGGATCCGAGATTTGGGGGCGATATTTTGATCCGAGATTATTTCTAGGGGGGATGTTGGGAATTAAACCAACAGTTAGTACTGCTAGGTATAAAGTTACAACTGCTGGAGGTTTACACTAATAGTACTAAGTCAGTTAGTACTGCTAGCACAGAAGAATTTGTACTGCTTATGAGATGAAGACAGAAACGTGTGTGGATATATATAGAATAGATTTGATGTATATCTTATGATTATAGATTGATACGAATATTAGTTTACTTGTAAAGGACTCCTTGTGCTATAAAAGGAGATCCTAGGTTAGGGTTTAAAATATCAGATATACGTATCTTGTGAAAGCTTCAAGGTTGTTAAACCCTAGTGATAGTCTAAGATCACTCGTATTATAATCAATAATATTGAAGCTATTTGGTTGTTTAATCACTGCGTTCATACTTTCACTACAATCATATACATCACATTACACATAATCTTCTAAGTGCTTTGTAGTAAATTCCGCGTGCTACTTAGCATATACTCAAAGTATCTCTAACACAAGGCGTGTGTTTAGATCCTCTCAAGTGGTATCAGAGACAGGTTCTGATACTTTGAATTAGAAGATCCAGAAGAACTTTTTCTCTCTCAACAAGGAAGATGGACATGGAAACTTCACAAACCTCAATCCTTGCAAAACTACCAATGCTCAAACAAAACAAATACGATCTCTGGAGGCTCAGAATTGAGCAGTACTTCATGGTGCAAGATTATGCACTATGGGATATCATTCTGCATGGTGATTCTTTTAAACCAACCATTTCTGAAGAAACACTAGCTGATGGTACCAAAACTACTAAACTCAACACTGAACCAGTCACCAATGATGAAAGGATCAAGAAGAAGAATGATCTCAAAGCCAAGAGTTTGTTACTCATGGCAATTCCCAATGATCAGGTGTTGAACTTCAGTCATTATGAGACTGCAAAGACACTTTTTGCAGCAATTGTAGAGAGATTTGGTGGTAATGAAGCCACTAAAAAGGCACAAAGAACACTGCTGAAGGAAAGCTATGAGAATTTTAGTGCCACAAGCACTGAAACTCTTGATCATGTCTTTAACAGGCTACAGAGGATTGTTAGTCAACTTGCTGGGTTGAAGATAGTGATTCCACAAGAAGACCTAAACATGAAGTTTCTCAATAGCTTATCTGCTGAATGGAACACCCATGTTGTTGTTTGGAGCAACAAGTCTGAACTGGAGAAGATGACACTTAATGAGTTGTACAACAATCTTAAGATTGTTGAACAAAAGGTGAAAAAGACAGGAAGCACCAGTTCTGTGTCTGGAAACATGGCATTTTTGTCATCCTCCAGTAATAGCAGTCCTGAGGATGATCAAGATGTTTGTACTGCTAGCCCTAAAGTTAGTACTGCTAGTGCAAAAACTAGCACTGCTAGCTTGAGTGATGAAACTATCTATGCTTTTGTGTCAGAGAAATCCAATGGGTCTCAAATCTACAATGAAGGCCTTCTTCAAATTCATGAAGATGACTTGGAAGCAATGGACTTGAAGTGGCAAATGGCTTTGATAAGCATTAGGGCAAAGAAGTACTTTCAAAGGACTGGAAAGAAGCTTACTTTCAATTGAGGAGATGTTGCTGGCTATGACAAATCCAAGGTGGAATGTTATAATTGTCACAAGATGGGACATTTTGCCAGAGAATGCAGAAGCCCTAGACAACAGGACAACAAGGGTAAAGGGTACAAAAGTCAGCAGGGAAACAGGAGAACAGTGAATGTGGAGGAGACTTTTCCAAGGCAATGGTAGCTATTGACTGGAGCTTCATGGAAGAAGAGGAGGAACCAACCAACTTTGGATTGATGGCCTTCTCTGACTCAGAGGTACATGAGGTTAAAAAGTGTTCTAATTCTTGTCCTGCTTTGAAAGAATATGAGCCACTTAAGAAACAATATGATAATCTCATAATAGAATTTAATGAAGTGAACTTTAATCTTTCAAACCATAAAAGAGGAATAGCTGTTTTAGAAGAACAACTTACTTTTTATAGACAGAATGAAGCAAACTTTACAGATGATATAGCTGTCTTAAAAAGAGATTTGCAACTTAGAGATGATAAGATGAGTGGGCTTAAGTATGAACTAGAAAAGCTTAAGAAAGAAAAGGAAAACATACAGTTAAGTGTTGACACTCTTGAATATACATCAAAAGGAGTTCAGAAATTAATAGAGAGTCAACTGGTAAATAAAGCTAAATCTGGTCTAGGATATAAGTCTGTTGCACCCCCCAATAGAGGAATGTTTGTTCCTCCAGGAATTGACTTAGCTTGTACTGGCTTAGAGGAGTTTAAGGATATTGAATTTCCTGGATATGGTCCTAAAACCAATGAGAGTCCTACTAAATTTGTTAAGGCTGAGGATTCTTTTGAAAGTGCAAGTGATACATCTTTAGTTGTAGAAGTTGTGTTTGAGGTTAAGACCAATGAAGTTATGTCTGAGGATAAATATGAGGTTAAGTTAGAAGTAAAAAATGTTCCTAAAGTGGTCAAAAATGAAAATATAAAACCAGTTAGGAAAGCTGTTAGATATGCAGAGATGTATAGGTCTAATAATAGATCTTCAGTTCCTAGGGGCAATCAAAGGAACTGGAATAACTTAAAATCTCAACAACTTGGTGATGAGTTTGTTATGCAAAATAAAGTATGTTTTGTGTGTGGTAATTTTAATCATTTGGCTGTATACTGTGACTTAAACCCATGGAAAAAGAAAGTTTTTGGGAATTCAAGGGTATATGGGAATGCCAATGCTAGGGTGAATCAAAAGAGTCCTACTAGATTGACTCACCCTAATGTAAATCATAAGATGACACCCAGAGCAGTCATGTTGAAGTCTGGCATCAAATCAGTTTCTACTGCTAGACCAAACAAGGGTTTTAATTAAAAACAAACTGTTTCAAGTGAAAAACCATATTCAAATCATTACAATCATGCACAAACAGTTAACATGCCCTTTTTCAAGAAAACAGCTTTGCATAATCAAAAATGGATGCCTAATGTCAAACCTGCTAAGCCAGCAGTTTCTACTGCTAGGCCAGCAATTTCTACTGCTAGGCATATGAATGTTGTTAAGGGTCAATGGGGCAATGCTGTGAAGGCCTCAGCATGTTGGGTATGGAAACCTACCAAACCCAATGGTGCATCAATGACTTTCAATAAATATAATTATATTGATGCACGAGGCAGATCCAAATCAGTGATGGCTTGGGTCCCCAAAAGGAACTAATTCCTTTATTTTGTGTGCAAGAACATCCTACAAAAGATGGAGAAGATAGAGGATACTTAGATAGTGGATGTTTAAGGCACATGACTGGTAACATGTCATACCTTTCAGATTTTACAGCTCTGGATGGAGGACCTGTTATCTTTGGAGGAGGTGTTGGTGGTAGGATTACTAGTAAAGGTATTATTAAAACTGGTAATCTTGACTTTGAAAATGTATATTTTGTACTAGAGCTTAAGTACAACCTTTTTAGTGTGTCACAAATTTGTGATAAACAAAACAAGGTGTTATTTACTGACACTGACTGTCTTATTCTTTCTCCTGACTTTAAGCTACCTGATGAAAGTCAAGTATTGCTTAAAATCCACAGAAAGGGTAATACATAAAGTGTTGAGATGAATAAGCTTGTTCCTAAAGAAGGTCTTACTTTCCTTGTTGCAAAAGCCACATTGGATGAGTCAATGTTGTGGCATAGAAGGCTTGGTCATGTAAATTTCAAAACCATTAATAAGATTGCTAAGTATGGTTTGGTAAGAGGTTTACCTAATAAGATTTTTTTAAATGACCAAACCTGTGTTTCTTGCCTTAAGGGTAAGCAACACAGAGCTTTTTGTAAGCCCAAGGTTCATAACTCTAATTCTCAAGCTTTATACATGCTTCATATGGACTTGTTTGGTCCTACTTCTGTTAATAGCTTGAATCATAAAAGATACTGTCTTGTGATTACTAATGATTATTCCAGGTTTACATGGGTTTTCTTTTTGATAACTAAGGATGAAACTAGTGAGATCCTTAAGTCCTTTATAATTAAGGTAGAAAACCTAGTTGATAAGAAGGTAAAAATAATCAGATGTTATAATGGGACAGAATCTAAAAATAGAGTTATGGATGAGTTTTGCAAAGAAAAGGGTATTAAAAGAGAATTTAGTGTAGCTAGAACCCCACAGCAAAATGGAGTAGCTGAAAGAAAGAATAGGACACTAATAGAGGCTGCTAGGACAATGTTAGCTGACTCTAAGTTACCTATCTCATTTTGGGCTGAAGCAGTTAGTACTGCTTGTTATGTTCAGAATAGGGTTTTAGTGGTGCAACCTCATAATAAGACTGCTTATGAGCTTTTCAGAGGTAGAACCCCTGCCTTAAGCTTTATGAGACCTTTTGGTTGCCATGTCACTATTCTCAATACCAAAGACCAATTAGGAAAGTTTGATGGGAAATCTGATGAGGGTTTCTTTGTTGGTTATTCTTTGCATAGTAAAGCTTTTAGGGTGTATAATAAGAGCACCAGACATGTAGAGGAAAATCTGCACATTGAGTTTCAAGAGAATATACCAAATGTTGCAGCTAGTGGTCCAGATTAGATTTTTGATATTGATAGGCTTTCAGAATCTATGAATTATGTGCCTGTTACAGGTACAAATACTAATGATAATGCAGGTTCAGAAGATTCTGATGAAGATCATATCTTGATGCCTATTTTGGAAGTCCATTGTGTGTTTCTTCTTCAAAGGATGATGATAGAGAGAAGAATGCTGGTGAAGACAGTGGACAAGATGGTAAAGAAACAGAAGTTCCCAAAAGCAGTACAAATGGAGTTAGTACTGCTGAGCCAAATGGTCCTAATACTGGATCAAGTCATACTACTGCTCCACAGATTGATTCTTTTGATATATTTGGAGCTGGTTTGCACAACATGCCCATAAACTATGAAGTTCCTTCTACTCCCCAAACTACAGTTCACAAGAATCATCCACTTGCTAATGTGATTGGAGATGTACAATATGGTGTGAAGACTAGAAGACAGATGCAAGATCCAGATCATCATAGTTTCCTCAGTGAAGTATATTAAAGAGAATACCATGAAGATAAGAATGAATGTCTGTTTGTGTGTTTCCTATCACAAATAGAACCAAAGAATGTGCTCAAGGCATTAGAAGACTCAAGATGGGTTGAAGCAATGCAAGAAGAACTGCTTCAATTCAAGATTCAGAAGGTATGGGTCTTAGTTGATTTTCCAAGAGGCATGAGGGTTATTGGTACTAAGTGGGTGTTCAGAAACAAGAAAGATGAAAGAGGTATAGTGATAAAGAACAAGGCAAGACTTGTGGCTCAAGGCTATACTCAGGAAGAGGGGATTGATTATGAAGAGGTTTTTGCTCCTGTTGCAAGAATTGAGGCAATAAGGCTTTTTCTAGCTTATGCTTCATTCATGGGTTTTATGGTCTACCAGATGGATGTGAAGAGTGCTTTTCTATATGGTACAATTGATGAGGAGGTATATGTTTCTCAACCTCCAGGTTTCATTGATCCTGATCATCCTGACAAAGTATACAAGGTGGTGAAAGCTCTCTATGGCTTGCAACAAGCTCCAAGAGCTTGGTATGGAACTCTGGCTAATTAGCTATTGAAGAATGGGTTCCATAGGGGCAAAATTGATCAGACTCTTTTTATCAAAAAGAACAAGGGTGATATCTTATTGGTTCAAGTATATGTGGATGATATCATCTTTGGTTCTACCAAGAAGTAGATGTGCAAAGAGTTTGAAAAGTTAATGAAGGATCAGTTTCAGATGAGCTCTATGGGAGAGCTTACTGTGGAAAGGGATTGCGCAAACACTTGGGATGTGAATCTTAGTAACGTGTTTGGGATATTTATGTATGAATGTGTTTAGCATGCGGAATCTACTACAACACACTTAAAAGAACACAAAGGTGGTGAGTTATGTAAACGTAAGTTTGTAATGAACAAGGAACACAACTTTAGTTAACACAAAACGATTCAATATTATTGATGAAATAATACGGATGATCTAACTATCACCGGGATTACAAAGTAATCTTGAATCTTAGATTGTAAAAGGATTTGTGAAATGAGTAACTAAGTTACTTGAGAGATTGTTCGGTTATGGTTATTAGTTGAAGAGATGCATGCACGAAGGTGTGACTAAGAGAACCTTTTATAGTATAAGGTACCCTTATTACAAGTTGTCAAGTGGTTTAATATATTAAGATACTTTGACTATTCTAGCCTACAATTAAATACAACTACCAATGTAACAACTCTGTAATATTCTTCTGTATACCACAGAAGACTAAACTACTTCTACATAACGTATAACAATGTACAAAGACTAATAATTCAACTAAATATCTATTACAAAATATCTATCAACTTGACATAAAGCTTGGCAGGACCTTTATCAACTAGCAGTACCTTCTACCCAGAAGGTACTGTTAGTACATCTTCATACTCTTCAAAATTAACTAGCAGGCTCTTTGACATATCTGGCAGGCTCTTTGACTTGAACATTTTATTCCCAACAATCCTCCCCTAAACTTGTTATTTCCATTAAAATACACAAGTTTCTGATGAATAAAATAAATACCTTGAGGATTTGAGGGAACTCTTCCAAAAACCTTTACTCTCTGTTCTTCTTTTTTCTTTCACATTGCTCAAATATGCTCCTCAGCAAACTTTGAACAATTTCTGAATTCTCTTCATCTTTGTCACATCTTAATCTCTTGGAGATCATAGTTGTAAGAACTTTATAACTAAGTGGATACTCTTTCTCAGCCAACATAAAGAGTTCAATCCCACTCTGTGTGTAAAGATGATGAATACTGCTAAGGCTTAGAAATTCCCATGTTGTTGAAGGATCATGATAGGGAAATTTCCAATGAACATCTTTGGGATCAGGATCATACATCCTATTGAATTCTACCCATAGTTCCTGTTCCTTAACATCAGTACTAGAATTTGTGTCTAGCTTAATTTGAACTAGATTCCACAATTCTTCTAAGTCTGCTATGTCACATGCTCTAACTAGATTTTCAAAGTTTTTGAAGATAGCAGACTGACCCCCAACCCTTGTTATTTTCCATGACTTTCCTAATCTATCATGGTTGATCTCCCAATCAATAATAGGGCGTCTACAGCTAATTGGATCAGCATGTATGATAGTTGGCAAAGTAATTAACATCTTACTTACTTGCTCTGAGTCCAATTTTGCTTCTTTTTTCTTCTGAGCATCTTTCTTTTTCATAGAGGGCTTTGCATCAGATGGAACTTTGTAGTAGAGACTTTTGTAGGCTTGTAGATACAAGAAGTAGATTTCATCAGCAGATTTCTTCTTCAGTTGATAATCAGTCCAATTTGCTTGACCTTTTAGAAATCTCTTCATAAAAGTTACTTGATCTTTCCATGATTTGCCTACCTTAAAACCTCTTTTCTCACTTTCTTTCATCTTTTCAAAAATGTCAGCCAGAGCTGCTTCTTTATACTTCTTGTTGATAAAAGATTCAAGCTCTGCTGTTTTCTCATCAGAGTTGAGATTCTTGTCATTTACTATTATTGCTGCTTGACCCTTCACAATTGGATCATTAGCAATAATCCATTGCATCTGTGCATCAAAAGTTTCTTGAGCAATTTGAGTTTCAAGAAGAGTCTGAGCAGCATCTTTTTGCTCTTTCATCTCTGTTAGCAGTCTTGAGGCTTCAAATGCTTTCTGCTGTTCTTCTTCATGAATTCTTTTGGCCTCTTCTTAATCTCTAGCAATCTGTGCTTGCTCTGATTTCTTTAACTTTTTGGGCTTTGGCTCATCTTCAACCATAATGCTCTTGCCCTTATCCTTTGGAGTTGGTTCTTGAGATGGAGCAGTAGATTGCTCATCAGCAATAAATAACCTCCCTTGAACAAACAAATCTCCTTGAGGCTCTAAATCCCTCTTTCTTTTGTACACTATCTCAGCAGACCCTTTGTACTCCATTGCCAATAGCCTCTCAATCCTAGCAGGCTCTTGCTCTGCCCTAGCAGGCTCTTTCCCTGCACCAGCAGGCTCTTCATCATAAACTTGAGTTCCTTCATGGAATTCAAATTGAGCCTCCTCCTCATCTTCAGAACTATCCATCCTCCCCTTTTTGGAAGAGTGACCTAACCTATCAGCATCTGATCTTGAAGAACTAGATAAAACAACCTTTGCAGATCTTTTACCTTTTAGCTCCTTCACTTCATTCTCCAATTTCTTTACCCTCTTGACTAACTTGATGTTGATCTCAGAAAATTTCTTGCTTTGACTTTTAAGAGCATCTTCTAAGAGTTTCACCTTCTGTTTTAGTTCTTGCAATGTCTGAGGTGATTGGGGTGGTGATACATGATGTGATGATGTTGGTGGTGTTGCTGATGGTACTGGAGATGATATTGGTGATGTTTGATGTGTTGGTGAGATGTAACCAGTTGAAGAACTTGATGATGGTGATGCAGATGATGGTGTTGGTTCTTCTGGATGTTGTGGTAACATTTCATCAAATAGTGGTATTTCTTCCCCTCTAAAACCAATTCTCATGTTTGAAAATACTTTGTGAGAAAGTTTTGGTGTTGCATAAAGAGTGTGTGGGGGAAGCAACAAATGTTTTGATTTTGCAATGATGGATGAAATAAATCTTGGATACATCAAAAACTTTGTTTCACTATCCACATTTTTAATCAACCATTCAAAAATATGTTTGGAAAAATTGTATTTTCTGTTTGTAGCCAAGCAGATGAGAGCAGAAGCCATGTTCCCACTGAATTGCTCCCAAGAGGTTTTCTTCTGGCTCAAACAATGAAGGATTGTATGGACTAAAAATCTCCATTGTATAGTAAGATGCTTCTTTAGAAAAGTGAGTTTTGTAGAAGTAGCATGATACCCCATTCTTTCCAAATTTTCAAAAATTTCAGTATCTGGCAACTGACTAATACCATCAGAATCATCCAAATGAAGATGTCTTCTTATGGATGACTCAGTAAGAGTCAAATGTTTGCCATCCACTTTGGCCTTAATCCTCTGTTCCCCATTTTCAGAAGTTTCAATTTTAGCTGTTTTCCAAAATTGTAAAATTTGAGATTCATAAATAGTGGGATTTACTAGTAAAGCAAACCTGATGTAGGAGTTATTTAAAAAGTCCACTACTTGATGAAAAGAGGCATTATCCTCTGACTTTTCCAAAAAGGCTAATTGATTGTGACGTTGGACAAAGTTTAGAACAACTGTGGTATCCATAATGAAAATTTTGAATATGATGGTGGGATTTGTTGGTGGTACTGGTAGAAGATGAAAGGTGTATGTGAATTATGATAAGGACTGATGAAAGATGATATTTGAGAATTACTTTTAACCGACAATAAGAAAGATTATAATAAGTAAATGTAAAGGCGGTTAAAAAGATCTTTTATATGTGAAATATAATATAATATAATCATCAGTAATTTACATAACTACCCCAACGGCTAATTTTAACTACCAGGCCCAACGGCTAAAACTTTTTCTGACAGGCTCAACGGCTATCTAGCAGTACCATTTTACTCTAGCAGTACCAATTTTTGAACTACCAGTACCTTTGAAAGTTTTGCAAAAATCCCTTATAGTTTTTAGCAAACTACCAGCTATCAACGGATTTGAGTTGTCTTTACCAAAAGCCGTTTGCTTATGGACTAGCTAACTATTTACAGTTAAGTATGGTTAGTTAACAACCATATAGTTTTTGGTAAACTATCAACCATCAACGGATTTGATGTGTCTTTACCAAAAGCCGTTTGCTTGTGGACTAGCCAGCTCTTAAGTTTGTAAAAACTTGGTGAACTGAATACCAAAAGCCATATTGGCCTAAAGATGGTGCAATTTCCTTGGATGGAGAAAATTAAAAAGGCAATGATGCTGTGTATCTTGGATGATTGGATCAACAATTGAAATCATCTATTAGCATGCCTTTGAGTTGAAACTTTCCTTAGTTTGATCTAGATAGAACTTTCTCCTTTAGGAATGCTTCATCCCTTCTAGATATGTGATCTAATCCTATCTTTTTCAACCTTTGCATCATCTTGTATGCTCTTGTCATTTTCTTTCATAAATTGGTTTTTCTTCCATTTTGGGCAATTATTTCCTCCCCTGAGATTGTTATCTCCCCTGAGATGTAAATAACTTTCATTTCCCCTTTTTGTTTGGAAGATCTCTTGTTTTGCTATCAACCTGAAATGTGTTAGTTGCAAACCAAAAGAACAAAGTGCAGAGCACTTGATCTATAGCATTTTAAACAATTAAGCATCAATATGAACAAAACATAGCAAATTTGATACTAGCAGGACCAATTATGAACTGACAGTACCTATTGACCAACTAGCAGTACCATGTTTAAAAGCCAATACCAGTTAATTTTATGTACAAAAACACATGTTTTTCAAAGATTTATCATTCCAATACCTCCTACAAGATATTTGAATCTACCTAAATCAAAAGCTTTGGTGAGAAGGTCTGCATAATTCTTTTTAGAATCAATTTTAACAACTTGTATTAACCGTTTCTCATTGCAATCCCTTATGAAATGGTGTCTGATTTCAATGTGTTTTGTTTTTGAGTGTTGAACTGGATTTTTAATGATACATATAGTACTGCTATTGTCAATATAAATAATGGTGTTAAGAAAATTGTACCCATAGTCAAGCATTTGATTTTGGATCCAAAGAACTTGCCCACAACAACTTGCACCAGCAACATATTCTGCTTCAGTTGTAGAGTTGGCCACCATTGTTTGTTTCTTGCATTGCCAAGAGATGAGTCTGCAACCAAGAAATTGACATCCACCAGTTGTGGATTTTCTGTCTAGAGTTGCACCAGCATAGTCACTATCAGAATAAGCCACCAATTCAAAAGATGATTCCCTTGGATACCAAAGACCCAACCTAGGTTGACCCTTAAGATATCTAAAGATTCTTTTGACTGCTGTTAGATGAGAGACTTTGGGATGTATTTGAAACCTTGCACATACACATACTGAGAACATGATATCTGGTCTTGATGATGTAAGGTACATCAAAGACCCAATCATTGATCTATAATTGTGCAAATCCACATCTTCTCCTTCAGCATCCTTGAGTAGCCCTTTTTCTACATCCATTGGTGTACTTGCAACCTTAGAATCAGCAAACTGAAATTTCCTTAGGATCTCTGCTACATATTTATCTTGGCTGATAAATATGCCTTCTTTGGATTGTTTCACTTGGAGACCCAAAAAGAAAGTAAGTTCCCCCATGGAACTCATTTCAAACTTACTATGCATAAGTTTTTCAAATTCTACACACAAGACTTGGTTTGTAGATCCAAAGATAATGTCATCAACATAAATCTGCACTAGCAAGATATCTTTCTTTGTTTCTTTTGATGAACAAAGTTGGATCAATCTTGCCTCTTTTGGAATCCACTTTCTAGTAGAAAGCAAGCCAATGTTTCATACCATGCCCTAGGAGCTTGGTGTAGACCATAAAGAGCCTTGGTAACCTTATAAACCTTGTCTGGATATTCTGCATCAATGAAGCCTGGAGGTTGAGAGACATACACTGGTTCTTCAATTTCACCATATGAAAATGCACTCTTAACATCCATTTGATAGACAGTGAAGCCTATGAATGAAGCATAGGCCAAGAATAGCCTAATTGCTTCAAGTCTTGCAACTGGAGCAAAAACTTCTTCATAATCTACCCCTTCTTCTTGAGTATATCCTTGGGCTACTAATCTTGCTTTGTTTCTGATCACTATACCCCTTTCGTCTTTCTTGTTTCTGAACACCCATTTGGTTCCAATTGCCCTATGACCTTTGGGAAAATAAACCAATATCCAAACCTTCTGAACCTTGAATTGGAAAAGCTCTTCTTGCATTGCTTCTACCCAACTTGCATCATCTAAAGCTTTGTTTATGTTTTTGGGTTCAGCCTGAGATAGAAAACATGAAAACAGGCATATGTTGGCACCTTCATTATTCTTTTCTTCATAAATAGAGGAGATAAACCCTTCTTGATCTGAAGTCAAGACTTGAGATAAACCAACTTGAGATCTTGTTCTAACACCAGAATCAATGCTACCAATCACATCATCAGTTGAGTGATCTTTGAGAATTCTAGTGTTATGTGTTGTAGGAACTTCATAGGTAAATGGAAGATTGCCAATCCCCACTTCTTCTGGTAAAGAATCATCTATTTGAACATTCAATGGCTCAGCAGTATCAATTTGTGAACTGGCAGTACCATCTGGTGAACTAGCAGTACCATTGTCATTTGCACTACTTTCTTGATTCTCTTGATTCTGAGTTCCATGATCATCTTCAGTACCTTCATTTGTTGATTTTTAAGGTTCTTCTTGACTTGAAGATAGATCCAAACCTTTCCAAATTGGCATCCAGATGTAATCTTGATCTTTAGGAGTTTCAACATTATCTTCAAAACCTGCATCATCATTAGTATTTGTACCTGAAACAGGCACATAATTCATAGATTCTGAAAGCCTATCAATATCAAACATCCAATCTGGTCCAATTCCTTTCACATTTGTTAGTTTCTCTTGAAACTCTATGTGAAGATTCTCTTCCACTAGCCTAGTGCAAGTGTTAAACACTCTATAGGCCTTACTCTGCAAAGAATATCCTATCAAATAGCCTTCATCTGCTTTTCCATCAAACTTGCCTAAATGATCTTTGGTATTGAGAATAGTGACATGACAACCAAAAGGTCTCATAAAACTTAAAGATGGTGTTCTACCAAAGAAAAGTTCATAAGGTGTCTTTCTATGAGGTTTTGTCACAAGAACCCTGTTTTGTACATAACAAGCAGTACCTACTGCTTCAGCCCAAAATGAAATAGGCAACTTAGAGTCTACTAACATAGTTCTAGCAGCCTCTATAAGTGTTCTATTCTTCCTTTCTGCTAATCCATTTTGCTGTGGGGTTCTAGCTACACTAAATTCTCTTTTTATCCCTTTTTCCTTGCAAAAGTCATCCATAACCCTATTCTTGAACTCTGTCCCATTGTCACATCTGATGACTTTGACTTTCTTATCAGATTGGTTTTCTACCTCAGTGATATAAGATTTAAGAATCTCACTAGTTTCATGTTTAGATCTTAAAAAGAAAACCCAAGAAAATCTGCTATAATCATCAGTAACAACAAGACAATATTTCTTTCCATTCAAGCTACTCACATTAGTAGGACCAAAGAGATCCATATGAAGCATATATAAAGCCTGAGAAATAGAGTTATGGGTCTTGGGCTTACAAGAAGCTCTATGTTGTTTGCCTTTTAGACAATCAACACAGGTTTGGTCATTTTGGAAAATCTTTTTGGGTAAACCTCTTACCAAATCATATTTTGCAATAGTGTTGATGGTTTTAAAGTTTACATGACCAAGCCCTCTATTCCAAAGCATAGATTCATCCAATGAGGCTTTTGCTACCAAACAAGTTAGACTCTCCTTAGGATCAATGTTCTTTAAATTAACACTGTACATATTGTTCCTTTTTGGGATTTTAAGAAGTATCTGACTCTCATCAGGCATTTTAAAATCAGAAGAAAGAACCATACATTCATTGTCAGTAAATAGAACATTGTTCTTTTTGTCACACATTTGTGAGACACTAAGGAGATTAAACTGAAGTTCTTTCACAAAATACACATTTTCAAAATCTAATTTACTGGTTTTGATAGTACCTTTACCAGTGATCTTTCCTTTTATTCCTCCCCCAAAGGTAACATATCCTCCATCAACTGTTTTGAAGTCTGAGAGAAAAGACATGTTGCCTGTCATGTGCCTTGAACATCCACTATCCACATATCCTTGATCACCAATATCAGATGAATGTTCCTGCACATGAATAAACATATTAGTTTCCTTGGGGTACCCAAGCCATAACAGACTTGGGTTTGCCTCTTGCATCAATGAAATCAAACCTTTTCAGGATTGTTGATGCACCCTTTGATTGGAGTGGTTTCCAAATCCAACATGCTGAGGACTTAACAGCATTTTCCCTTTTTATCCATTTTGTGGTCTTTGGTCTATCAGTACCAATTTTGGCAGTACCATTTGGTCTAGCAGGACCTTTGGTTTTTGGATTCCAAATTTGTGTTTTGACCACAGATTTCTTTTGAATAGGACTATTCACAACTTTTGGTACATATTTGAAAGTGTTTCTTGTACCCTTATCAGTTGGTTTTGTAATAACAGGCTTATTTTGTCTAACAGTATGTTTAACTTTTGTGGTGTTAGACTTAACAAAACATTTTCTGGGGTGAGTAACATTTGTTTTAGACTTTGATTTACTCCCAGAAACCGAATTATTACAATAAGCATGAAGATGATTAAAGCTACCACAGTAATAACAAGCCTTATTGTACATAACAAAGTCATCACCTAGTTGTTGTGACTTAAGGTTGTTCCAATTTCTTTGGCTTCCTCTGGGTTTGTTATTACATTTTTCACAACTTTCAACTGTTTTCAAAACAGCTTTAGCCTTAGCCTTAATCTCTACTCTTTTTGGACTGATTGGTCCTACTTTGTTTCTTTTGATGGAAACAGTCTCATCTTCATCATCATCAGATACCCAATCTTCAATAATTAGAATATCTGGTTTCTTATCAGTGGGCACCTTAGAGAGTGAGAAAATCTTAGCACTCTCAGAAGGTTCACTTTTCTCTACAGGTTTAGCCAAAGGTTTGTTAATGAATTCATGTAAACCTGATTCTGCAAGATCTGATCCTGGGGGACAAGGAATTCCTCTATAAGGAGGTGGACATTTATTGTATCCTATCCCTGATTTTATTCTTTTATTCATCTGATTTTCAACTATGCTTCTAGTGCAATCAGAAGCAATTTCCAATTTGGTAACAGTCAGTTGAATATTATCTCTAGCCAATGTCACTTTAGTACACTCAGTTCTTAACATTACTATTTCTGCATCTTTCAAAAATATTTATCTATTAAGAATAGCTTTTGCATCAGAAAAGGTAAGTTCATTTTCTCTAAAGTGAATGATTTGTTTTTCAAGCTTGGCCATACCACACTTATAATCGACTAAGTTTTGATGTGTTTTTCTGTGTTCTAATGTCAGTTCATCATAACATTTTTTTAAAGTTAGCAATTCTTCAAAAACTTCACAATTATTAGAACATTTGGTAATTTTTACCTCAGGAGTGGAGAATGCCATTAAAGCCAATTCATCAGAGGTTGATTCCTCTTTACCCATGAAACTCCAATCAAAACCCATGCCATCAATAGCAACCATTGCTTTGGGCTCAATGATTTCAACTGCCTTACTCTTGCTCTCAAAGCTTCCTTTCTTCTCAAAGCTTCCTTTATTCCTGTTGTCAAACCCTCTACCCTTGTCATCCTGCTTCTTAGGTCTTCTACACTCTCTAGAGTAGTGACCCTTCATGTGGCAGTTGTAACACTCCACTTTTGACTTATCATACCCAGCAGGCTCATTACCATCTATGATAATCTTCTTACCAGTCCTCATCAACAACTTCTTAGCCCTAATGCTCAGAAGTGAAAGTTGCCACTTTATGTCCATCTCTTCAAGATCATCAGGATGAATCTCTTGAAGATCTTCAAAAGTTAGTATGGACCCATTATGTTGTGATGTAAGGAAGGCACACCCAATTGTTTCATCTAGAATGGTTTTGGTACTGCTAGAAGTACTGGCAGTACCAATGTTTGTGTTGGCAGTACCTTCTTCTCTGACATCTTTTTCTTCATTTGCAGCTTTTGAGGTGCTTGGAGATGACACAAAAGCCATATTTCCTGAGCTTGAACCAGTTGTCTTCTTTACTTCATGCTCTACTATTTTAAAATTGTTGTAGAGATCATTAAGACTCATCTGATCAATATCTGGCTTTTTTTCCAGACAATGACATGCATGGACCATTCTGAAGGTAAACTCCTAAGAAATTTTGAGTTTAGGTCTTCTTGAGTTATCATCACTTCATGGATGGCTAACTGGCTTGAAAGCTTCTGAAGTCTATTGAACATACTGTCCAAGGACTCATTTGTTGTGGCTGTAAAGTTTTCAAACTGCTGTTTGAGTAGTGTTTTCTGAGTTTTCTTGGTAGCATCATTACCACCAAATCTAGCCACAATAGCTTCAAAAAGGGTTTTAGCATCTTTGTATTTGTTAAAGATCAAAAGCTGATCATTTGGAATAGTCATCAGTAACATACTCCTGGCTTTTAGATCATTTCGCTTCTGAATTCTTTCTTCTGCACTTGATGGGTGTGTTTGTATTTGTGTTACAAGTGCATCGTTTACTGTGGTAGTGGTGATTGAGGGTTTAAATGAGTTGCCTTCTTCAATGATCTCCCAAAGTGCATAGTCTTGCACTTGAAAGTATTGTTCTACCCTTAGTCGCCACATATCGAACTCATTTTGCTTGAGTAATGGAAGTTTAGCTGCAACATTTGTTTGAATATGTTCAACATCCATTGTTCTTTTAAATTTGTAAATATCAGCCTATCTGTGATACCACTTGTGGAAAGGGATTGCGCAAACACTTGGGATGTGAATCTTAGTAACGTGTTTGGGATATTTATGTATGAATGTGTTTAGCATGCGGAATCTACTACAACACACTTAAAAGAACACAAAGGTGGTGAGTTATGTAAACGTAAGTTTGTAATGAACAAGGAACACAACTTTAGTTAACACAAAACGATTCAATATTATTGATGAAATAATACGGATGATCTAACTATCACCGGGATTACAAAGTAATCTTGAATCTTAGATTGTAAAAGGATTTGTGAAATGAGTAACTAAGTTACTTGAGAGATTGTTCGGTTATGGTTATTAGTTGAAGAGATGCATGCACGAAGGTGTGACTAAGAGAACCTTTTATAGTATAAGGTACCCTTATTGCAAGTTGTCAAGTGGTTTAATATATTAAGATACTTTGACTATTCTAGCCTACAATTAAATACAACTACCAATGTAACAACTCTGTAATATTCTTCTGTATACCACAGAAGACTAAACTACTTCTACATAACGTATAACAATGTACAAAGACTAATAATTCAACTAAATATCTATTACAAAATATCTATCAACTTGACATAAAGCTTGGCAGGACCTTTATCAACTAGCAGTACCTTCTACCCAGAAGGTACTGTTAGTAAATCTTCATACTCTTCAAAATCAACTAGCAGGCTCTTTGACATATCTGGCAGGCTCTTTGACTTGAACATTTTATTCCCAACACTTACTTTCTTTTTGGGACTACATGTACCGTAGAAATCAGAAGGAATATTTATCTCTCAAGATAAATATGTAGCTGAAATATTGAGGAAGTTTCAATTTACAGATGCTAAATTTGCTAGTACACCTGCTGATAAGGAGACACATTTGCTTTTGAAAGATCAAAGTGGTGCAGTTGTGGATGTTTACACATACATGTCTATGATTGGGTCTTTGATGTACCTCACATCCTCCAGACTTGAATTATGTTTGCAGTATGTGCTTGTGCAAGATTTCAAGTCACTCCCAAGGTGTCTCATTTGACTGCAGTGAAGAGAATATTTAGGTATCTTAAAGGTTAACCAAACTTAGGTATGTGGTATCCTAAAGACTCTCCATTTGATTTGGTAGTATATTCAGACAGTGATTATGCTGGTGCTAGTATGGATAGGAAGTCTATAACTGGTGGTTTTCAGTTTCTGGGATGCAAACTTATCTCATGGCAGTGCAAAAAGCAAACTATAGCGGCCACTTCTACAACTGAAGCTGAATATGTGGCTGCTGCTAGTTGTTGTGCTCAGGTTCTTTGGATTCAGAATCGGTTACTTGATTATGGGTATAATTTCTTGAAAACAATCATTTTTATAGACAATAGTAGTACAATGTGTATAATTAAAAATCCAGTTCAACATTTAAAAACTAAACACATTGAAATTAAACATCACTTTATAAGAGACTATCATGAAAAGAAGTTCGTTTAAGTTGTCAAAATTCATACAGATGACAACTTTGCTGACTTATTAACTAAAGGTTTTGATGTGGGGAGGTTTCAGTACTTGGTTACAGGTATTGGAATGCTTAACCCTTAAAAGTTCAATGTCTAAGTGTTTTTGTTATAAAAAGGATTTTGTACTGCTAGTTGTGTAAAGTTTATACTATTTGTACAATTTTGGTACTGCTTATATACACATGTTAGTCAATTTTGATAACTGTCAAATAGAAAATACTTTGTCTTGTGTTTTCTTTGGTTTTGGACTAACACTTATGTTGATGCAAATAATGTTCTAAAAACGTTATTTATATCTTTCGATTACTTCACGTTTTGAGGATGACAAAATGTGAAATCACGTTACGTTAAAATTAACGTAAACAAGTTTTAATTGGAAGATCCCGTTTCTACGCAAATCACTCTAGAACAAATTTACAACTTGACTAATGATCAAAGAAGTAAATTTTGGTTTTGAGACTTCACATTTTAATGTGACAAAACATTTTTTTCAAAAATAAACCTTACAAATTATTTTTCAATATTTAAGAAATGTTTTAATGGAAAAATAAGTTTAAATTACATAACAACTATTTTTCCCCCCAAAATCAGCTCCAAACTTCCCCAAATAAGTTTTCACCAGAAAAGACAAAAATTGGAGCGTCTTTGTCTGGGACGGCTCCACGGTTCCACTAAATTTAGTGGAGCCGTAGGTGATTTAGTGGAGCCGTCCCTCTGTAACGGCCAGATTTTTTCTGCCTATAAATACCAGCCCTATTCACAGTTTTTGGGCATCCTTTTTCACACAGAACTTTCTGAGTTCAAAACCCTCTTCACACTTTCTTTCTTTGATCATTTAGATTAGTTTTTCTTTTGTTCAAGAGTGATCCTATCATCCCAACAAATGATCCTCTTCATTCCTCTTCAATAGCAAGAGAAGAACACAAAGTATCCAAGAAGATGCAAAGTGTTATCATTCCTCTTCAAGTGCAAGAGAAGAGCTCAAAGTATCCAAGAAGATACAAGAGTTATAGTTGTTAGGTTTATTGTAACATTTGTTACATCCTTGATTGTATCATAGCATACATCAAGATTATTTTTCTTTTGTGAGAGTGTGAGTGAAGATCATTGTAATCTTAAGAGATAGTGAAGATCTCTTGAAGCCATTGGGCTTGTGTGATTGATCAAAGGATCTAGAGTAGATAGAATAGGTTGAGTGAAGTAAGAGTTGATCATTGTGATCGTGTCGAGATCTTGGTGATCTCTTGAAGCCATTGGGCTCGTGTGTTTGATCAAGTGGATCGTGGTAGATTGGTGCTAGCTAAGATTAGCACTCGACATCTAGCTTAGTGTCGGAAATAGGATAAGCGACGTGTACGGTTTTCTCCGCCTTAAGGGAGGTTGTTGACATAGTGCTTGAAACTCTCGAGTGTGGTACTCGGGGAGTGGAGTAGGGCGAAGAGGTGCTTCGTAGCCAAACCACTATAAATCCTTTGTCCCGGTTTGATCTTTCCAACTTTTCTCTTTACTTACTTTACTTATTATTAGTTAGTTTAGTGTGTAGTTCATATTGGTGTTGATTAATTACACATAAGATTCGAATCAAGGTTTTCAATAAGTAGACTTTTAAGAAGTTTTCAAAAGAGCTTAAAAACCGGTAAAACTATTCAACCCCCCCTTCTAGTTTTCCACAATTGGTATCAGAAGCCACGTCAGTCAAGATTTTAAAGTATATTGTATTTTAAAACTTGAATCGATCAATGGATTCCGACAAATATCTAGAAGGGCAATCTATGCAAAGACCACCACTTTTCAAAACCGATTGTTTTATTTATTGGAAAACAAGATTCGAAACGTATGTGAAATCAAAAGACATTGATCTTTGGCATGTTATTACCGAGGGTGACTTTAAACCGATTCAAATGAATCCGGAAACTAAAAAGGATGAAATAGTTTCTTATGATAAGCAAAGTGATGAACTTAAAAGAAAACTAGCCAAAAATAATGAGGCTAAAATGATGATTTACAATGATTTGCCTAAAAAGGAATTTGAAAGAATTTTCATGTGTAATACGGCAAAAGATATTTGGAAAACTTTGTTAGTCACTCACTAAGGTAATAATCAAGTCAAAGAGAACAAGATTGATCTTCTTGTTCAACAATATGAACAATTTTCCATTTCGGAAGATGAGTTAATAGATAATGCTTTTGCTAGATTTAATACTATTATCACTAGTCTTAAAGCTCTTGATGAAGGTTACTCTAGCAAGAATTATGTTAGGAAGTTTCTTAGGGCTCTACATCCTAAATGGAGAGCAAAGGTCACCGCCATTGAAGAGTCAAAGGACTTGGCGACATTGTCACTCGATGAACTAATAGGAAACTTGAAAGTTCACGAGATGATAATCAAGAAAGACTCCGATATAGTTAGAGGCAAAAGTGAGAGAGTTAGATCTCTAGCATTAAAGGCCAAGAAGGAGTCTAGTGATGAGGAATATTCGAGTTCCGATAGTGAAGATGAAGAATATGCATTAGCGGTTAGGGACTTTAAGAAGTTCTTTAGGAGAAGAGGTAGGTTTGTTAGGCAACCTCGTGATGAAAGGAAGACATCACAAAAGAACCGAGTTGAAAAGAAAGGGACAATTGATAGGACATGCTTTAGATGCGGAGATCCTAATCATTTCATAGGAGAATATCCCAAACCACCGAAATCCAACAACCAACGAGCTTTCATAGGAGGCTCTTGGAGTGATAGCGGTGAAGAAGAAGAGAAGAAGCCCAAGGACGAAACATGCCTAATGGCTCAAGCTTCTCATGAGGTACGTTACGACTATCCTGATTATCTTGTTGATAATTCGTCAATAGATGAGAACATGCTAAATGACAAATATAATAAACTATGCAAAGTTAGTTCTAAAATTTTAGGTAGAAACAAATCACTAAAATTAAAATTATATGAACTTGAAATGCAAGTGTTAGAACTAAAGAATCAAGTCAAAAGAATTGAGAAAAATAAAGAAGTAGATGTAGAATGCAAGTCATGCATAAGCCTTCGAGTAGAAAATTAAAAACTCAAAGAAAATGTATTTAGGATCAGTAGGTTTGAAAAAGAAACAGATAATGTTTCAACAAGTAAAACAGAAAAGGTAGAATCTGTCAAACCCACAAATTCTGTCAAAACATCAGACGGCACCACTAAATGTACACACGGCACCATTAAAGTTAATGGTACCGTATGCTGCTGAAGACAGAACTGAGCCTGATTTGAAAAATAATCCAAGTTCTAAACCAAGTCACATAGTTGTAAATGGTACCAAGGTATCTGTTGCTAGTATAAAGTAAGCTAAAAGATTTTACAAGTCGTTATCAACCCCCAAACATAACTTTGTAAAACCCGATGCTAGGTCTATGACACCTCCACCTAGAAAAACAAATTCCCCTAAACCTCGGTCAAGAACTCCTCTACCGAGACGTAACTCTAGAAGACAAAGTTATCCAAGTAACTATCCCATAACTTGGAATGACCGTCATCTACAAAGTTACTTACCGTGGGAAATTTGTCCTCTGTTCCAACATCCCAACCAAATGCAACTAATGCATGAGATGTTTAATGCTAACAAATTTGGACCCATGAGATATTGGGGACCAAATGTTTGAATGTTTGTCTTATTCAATAGATATGCTTGGGAATTGACTTGGAGCCTGACGAATGGGTCAAGGATAGTGGATGCACTAATCATATGACGGGTAATCGAAGTCTTTTCTCATCATACAAAGCATACAACGGAGGTAATGTCACTTTCGGTAGCAAACTTAAGGGCAACATTATTGGCAAAGGTACGATCACTCAAAACTCCCTTACTATTAAAAATGTAGAGCATGTAGACAACCTAGGATTTAACTTACTTAGCATTAGTCAAATGGTAGATAATAAATGTAGAGTTATATTCTCCGAAGAGGGTAGTGAGATCATTAAGGATGGTAAAACCATAGGCAAGGGAGTTAGGAGAAATGGCTTATTTGTCATGAAAATAGGAAATAAGCCTCAGGATAGGATATGCTTAACAACCATAGATGATAATTCCACACTATGGCATAGGAGGTTAGGTCACGCCAATATGCGATTGATACAATCATTGGCGTCTAAGGAACTAGTTAGAAACATACCTAAGATTAAGTTTGATAAACATTTTTGTGACGCTTGTAAAGTTGGAAAACAAGCTCATTCTAGTCACAAAGCTAAGAATATGGTCTCGACCTCTAGATGCCTAGAACTACTTCACATGGAATTATTTGGTCCATCCGCCGTACGGAGCTACGGAGGAAACTACTACACCTTAGTGATAGTTGATGACTACTCTAGGTATACTTGGACTAGATTTCTTAAGAATAAGACACAAGCCTTTGAAGAATTCGAGGTCTTTAGTAAGAAAGTTCAAAATCAACTAGGATGTACAGTAGTTTCCATTAGGACGGATCATGGTCGGGAATTTGATAATGAAGTGCAATTTGGAGCATATTGTGATGCTAATGGTATTACACACAATTTCTCAGCTCCACGCACTCCACAATCAAATGGGGTAGTTGAGCGAAAAAATCGTACTCTACAAGAAATGAGTAGAACGATGTTGAATGAACAATCAATTCCGCAAAAGTTTTGGTGTAATGCGGTGGACACCTCAACTTATATTCTTAATAGGATTCTAATTAGACCTATCTTAGGAAAAACCCCATATTAAATCATGAAAGGTAGAAAACCTACTATTGATTACTTTAGAGTGTTTGGAAGCAAGTGCTTCATACTTAACACTAAAGACTACCTCACCAAGTTTGACCCAAAGTCTTACGAAGGTGTTTTCCTAGGTTACTCCCAAAATAGTAAAGCCTGCGTAGTCCTAAACAAAGAAACCATGAAAGTCGAAGAATCACTTAACGTGACATTCGATGAAAGTCCTCCACCAACTAAGACATCACCCTTGGTGGATGATGACTTAGATGAGGATGAAGCCATTAAGGTCAATGGCAAGAAACCTTTAAAAGATGACATTAAGGATGAAATAGTTGAAGTTGACGAAGTTGTCAACATTAAGGAATCCAAGAACCATCCTATTGAAAATGTCATAGGAAACCTAAACCAAAGAACCCTTAGGTCACAAGCCCAAAACAAAAGTAATTTCTTTTGTTTTATATCAACCATAGAACTAAGAATGTAAGTGAAGCGATTAAGGATGAAAGTTGGGTGGTTGCCATGCAAGAAGAACTTAATCAATTCACTACAAACCAAGTTTGGGATTTAGTACCTGCACCTAAGAATCAAACAATCATAGGAACTAAGTGGGTGTTTAGGAATAATCTCGAAGAAAATGGCTTCGTAACTAAGAATAAGGCAAGGTTGGTAGCACAAGGCTATAACCAACAAGAGGGAATAGACTATGATGAAACCTATGCACCCGTAGCTAGATTAGAATCCATTAGGATACTCCTTGGCTATGCATGTGCCTTTGACTTTAAATTGTACCAAATGGATGTGAAAAGTGCATTCCTAAATGGTTATATCAACGAGGAGGTATGCGTTGCACAACCTCCGGGATTCATTGATTTCGAGAAACCGAATCTTGTTTATAAACTCAAGAAAGCTTTATACGGTCTCAAACAAGCTCCAAAAGCTTGGTATGAAAGACTAAAAGCATTCTTGATCGAACATGAATATACCATGGGAGTGGTAGATAACACGCTTTTCACAAAGAAACGTAATTCACATCTCATCATTGTTCAAATATATGTTGATGAAATCATATTTGGCTCAACTTGTCCAGAATTGTGCGATGATTTCTCTAAAACCATGCGCGACGAGTTTGAGATTAGCATGATGGGAAAATTAAATTTCTTCCTTGGTTTACAAATTAAACAAATGGAAGATGGTATCTTCTTTAACCAATCTAAGTATAGTAAGGAAATGCTTAAGAATTTTAGTTTAGAAGAGTCTAAGCCCATGAAAAATCCCATGTCCACGGAAATAAAACTCATGAAAGATGAAGAATGTGAGTCCGTGAATAGCACTAAGTATAGGGGTATGATAGGAAGTTTACTATACCTCACGACAAGTAGGCCCGATATCATGTTTAGTGGCTGCCTTTGTGCTCGCTTCCAAGAAGATCCCAAAACCTCTCACCTTGAAGTGGTTAAGCGAATCTTCTGATACATTAAAGGCACTATACACTTGGGATTATTTTATCCCAAGGGGACTGGTGTAGAAACTGTTGTCTATGCCGACTCTGATCATGCGGGAGATTATGTGGATCGAAAGAGTACGAGTGGCGTTTGTACCTTCATGGGTTGTTGTCTAACTTCTTGGTTCTCCAAGAAACAAACGGCTCTTGCTATCTCCACGACCGAAGCCGAGTACGTAAGCGCCGGAAAGGCATGTCAACAAGCACTATGGATGAAACAAGCCCTTATAGATTATGACATCCATCTAGATGACGTCCCAATTATGTGCGATAATAAAGGTGCTATTGACTTGAGCAAAAACCCCGTTCAACACTCCCGTACTAAACACATCGAAATTCGCCACCACTTCCTTTGCGATAACATTCAGAAAGGAAACATTTCTATTGAGAAAGTTCCTTCTCAAGACAATATCGCTAACATCCTAACCAAACCTCTCAAACGAGAATCCTTCAACTACCTTCGTCTAGGTCTAGGTATGATGGAACATATTCCATAAATCTCATGACTCTTGAAGTCATCTCGTGTGTCTCGTTTCGTCTAGTTTAGGTTACCCTCGTCAAAAGAATTTATTAGGTATAAATTCTTTCCTCGTGTCAAAAAGTCTCACTAAAACAGCGAGACTTATTCGTCAAAAATCAAAATGGGACAGAAAACCATCCCAGTAGATCACGACTCCACTAAATGTGGCACGGCACCGTTAAATTTAACGGTACCGTGGAACCGTGTATCTGGCACCAATGATGAAAGGATCAAGAAGAAGAATGATCTCAAAGCCAAGAGTTTGTTACTCATGGCAATTCCCAATGATCAGGTGTTGAACTTCAGTCATTATGAGACTGCAAAGACACTTTTTGCAGCAATTGTAGAGAGATTTGGTGGTAATGAAGCCACTAAAAAGGCACAAAGAACACTGCTGAAGGAAAGCTAAAGAGAATTTTAGTGCCACAAGCACTGAAACTCTTGATCATGTCTTTAACAGG
>CP139508.1:201397800-201412362 GCA_021014915.2 Artemisia tridentata subsp. tridentata
TGTTGACATATATCACACCTAAACCAAGCCCTAGGCTGATCATTATTACACATTAAATGTGATACTAAAACCTGAGAAAAGACCTAGACGTATGCATGTGTGAAGAGAGGCTTAAAAGGGTTATGATTTCATGTGGATTGTATTGTTGCTTGGCTCGTTAACCTTGTGGGATGTGTGGGTTGTTTTGTGTGTCGACTTAAGTCTAAACTTGATTATAACTTGCTGCTAATGAATGTTAAATGGAGGAGTTGGTTTGTGTTTTGTTCATGCTCGTTAAATCCCCTCGCACACCCTAGTTTTTGCCTCGCCATTGCTTTGTCTCGCTGGAAGGATTATACGAGAGTCGTTTGGGTTTTAATTTGATTTGTTTCACGTTAGATTCAAGGTATTCTTAGTTCTGATTTAGTCCTAAACCTTTATATGTTTGGCATATGTGTAATCTGGTCCTTGTCGACTTGTTAAAAACCTAACTAATCGTTTAATTTGTTACATGAAATCATACTCACAATCATTATGAGTATGATTTCATGTAACAAATTAAACTATTAGTTAGGTTTTTAACAAGTCAACAAGGACCAGATTACACATATGTCGAACATATAAAGGTTTAGGACTAAATCAGAACTAAGAATACCTTGTGTCGAATCAAAGAAAACCGAGTAGGAAACAAGGAACAAGGACTCGAATCACACTACCAAACCACAATGACTTGCCATCTTTTAGGTCTCCAAATTTCTTGCTTCGACTCCTTCTTCTTGGCAGAAATCAAAAGAATATGTGTCTGTGTCTTCCTGGTTTAATTTTCGGTGTAAAAAGAGGTGACACAAAGGGATTATACGGCTTGTGAAAAAAAGAAAAGCGTGTGTGATATTTTAAGGTATAACCATGTTTTCTATTAGGTAAATGCCGTGAGAAGAGGGCGACAAAGTAAATACAAGGATCTCTTTATTTTAACCAAATATATTCTTAGTCTTATCCCCTAACATAACTGATTTTAAAGAGATGGGAACAAATCATTTCAAACTTTAGGACAAGATTAGAAACGTGTAAAACTCTTAGGGAGATGATACATGGTTCGTTTGGTTGTAGCTTTAGGATACGATTTAGTTTTAAGAACTTTAGGTTATAATTTATTTAGTTATAGGATTTAATCTATATTATGTATTATTATTTATAATGTATAACCTATAGTTTTTAAATGACATATTATAAATTTTCAAACTTAGGATTAAATTTAAATGCAAAATTTATGGTTCAAATATTTCGGGTTTTACACTTTGTAGTACCTGTTATTTTTGTGGTGGAATAAATTGACGAATGGATTTGGTGAAATCATTTTTTATCTAGGTGACTTGGACAAAGCATTGTAAAATGGTTGGTGAAACCATTCTATATATAATAGTTGTGTGTTATGAGTTTTATTTTGGTTGACCTAAATATAAAATATTGTGTTCTGAGAAAAACCCTAGTTATCTCTCTTTAATTGGTGACAAAGGTGAAAAATCAAAAACCCTAAATTGATCTTGTTCAATTCGTTTTTCGGCCTAACTGATCGAATTATCTTTCATTCATTTTGCCTAAATTGTTCATGGTGTGCTCTTATTGACTTATAATCGATTGAAACAATCCTAGTTCCAACTTATCCTAATCGTTTTTAGTTTTGACCGACTAGCGTTTTGTTCTATTTTTAGGGTTTGTTAATATCGTTTATATATTTTGTTGATTACTTGTTGATATTTGATTGTTCTTGATCGATTACGTGCGTGATTGCTTATAGTTGTTTGATCTTTTAAGCCATACTCATCGTCCTTACTATTGATTTATTCGGTTGTGGGTTCTGTTGGTGCTCGTTTGATAAAACCTTAATTGTGTTTTAGGGTTTTGTTGTACTGTGGTGGGTCTAGTTGTGTGATACTGGTTTCTGGTACTGGTCGTTTATGGTGTTTGTTTGAGATTCATTCTTGATAGGGGTAACGAGAGAGAGAAGGACAAAGGAAGAGGGATGTTGGAGCATGGTGGTGGAATGGGAACAAGTTTAAGGGCTTTAGAAGTTGTAGGTAAAGACGACATTGTTGAAAAATTTCATGAATTCGAAAAGCAATTAATGGATGGAAAACTTGTGTTTGTGGATGAGGATGGGTTACCACTAAAACCTAATGTTAATAATGTCTCAAGTCCAAGTGGCAGTGACAATGCTAATAGCCCTACTAGTGCGAGCACACTGAAACGCACGTATGATCATGTCTCACTTGGGGATCAAACCGAGTCGGTGCCTAGGAATAAGGGGTTGAATTCTGAGATGCCTAAGGTGGTACCTTTCGAGGTTAATAAGCGTGTAAGAGGGATAAAAGATTCGGTTCTTGCTGCCACGACTTCATTTGCAAGTATGGTTGGTGCTAGTACTACTACTCGAAAGGCTAATTTTTGCACGCTTGATACGGGTAAACCTCTTAACGAAAAGGCTGAGGTACAGATTCCTTTCTCTTCAGTCTTGGATGCTAATTCTAGGTTCGAAAATAGCTTATTCGGGCATTTTTATTGGTAAGAAGTTGCATTTCCCGTTGTGGAGAACTGCGTTAAGAATGCATGGAAGAAGTATAGGTTAGTTTGTGCTATGAGGAACTCAAAGGAGCTATTTTTCTTTAAATTTTCTTCAGTTGATGGATTGAATGGTGTGTTGGAGAATGGACCTTGGTTTATTCGCCCAGTTCCCATTATTTTGAAGAAGTGGTCTCCTATGAAAAGTTTGGTAAAAGAGTATTTGGGTTATATTCCCGTCTGGGTTAAAATTCATGATATACCTATTGATGCGTTTACTGAGGACAGGTTGAGTGCCATGGCGACTGATCTAGGTACTCCTATCATGCTTGATGTGTACATAAGTGCTATGTGTATGCAATTTTGGGATCGTTTTGATAACGCTCGTGCCTTAATGGACATTAAGGCTGATCAGGATCTCAAGGACAAGATTGTCATTGTTGTTCCGTGTTGGGAGGGAAATGAGGAAAGTGTTGCATACTGTTCATGTGGAGTATAAGTGGAAACCACCTAGGTGTTGTGTTTGTATGGTGTTTGTAAATGATTAAAACCTATGTCCTAAACGTTTAATTGTTGATTTAAAGAAGCAAAACATCGAGAATAATGATGGTTTTCATGCTCCTTTGAGAAAGGCGTCTCGAGGCATTGAAGTTGGTAAATGGCCAAAATTCAGCCCTTCTAAGCCAAAGAAATAGGTTTACAAGGCTATGTCGAAAAAGTCGGATACTACAAATGTTGGTAAGACTAAGATCTCAGAAGTGGCTAGTTCGAGCGGGGCAAATATTGTGACACCGAATCCGTTGATTCTCTTAATATGGCTGGAAATGACGTGGGTGATGATCCTAGTGGTATAGGTAGTTCGCATAATGATGGGGCTGATTTGGATATAGGTCGCAATAAGGAAACTAAATTGGCTAGAGATGGAAGTGACTGTGAGGTGAATGAAGATGCTAATGAAACGGATAGTTTTTTTGGCATCAAAAAACCTACGGTTGCTAGTTTTTCTAAGGGAGGGGTGGAAGCGGAAGTGGGAGGAAGAGCTTATATGAGTGTCGGAGGGAGAGTTACGGTGATGATTCCTATGATGACGATCCTTATGATGATGAAGAACGCGAGGAACTTTTTGAAGCTAAACTGGCATTCTGTGATGCATTTGATATAAAGATTCCTCATAAATCTAGACGTTAGTTTATATTTGGTTGTTGAGTCAAATGTATTCTATTGGATAGTCGTTTTTTCTTTTTATGAGGATAGTGTCTTGTTATATTAGCTTTACTACCTATGTAACGGGCTGAGATGTGAGATTTCACTCACATCCTTTGTACCCAAACACTTTCTTGGAGTAATACATTTACCGAGGAAACCCTTTACCCTATAATAATAATAATAATAATAATAATAATAATAATAATAAGGGGTAATAATAATAAGGGGTAATAATAATAATAATAATAATAATGTGTTCTTGGTTTAGGGTTTAGGTTTATCTAGTTAACTTAAGGGGGAAAAAAAAAAAATAATAATAAGGGGAAAAAAAAAAAACTCAACGATAATCTAAAGGTTAAAGATGAAGTTAGCATAACAAGACAAAATTACCCTCATGTGAATTGCACATGTAGGAGTTAACGATACATTATTAACGATCGTTTAGTCAAAGTACTGGTATGTTATAAATCGACAAGTACATAGACGAGCCGTATAATATTTAAAGTTTTAAGACGAAATGTGAAAAATCGTGTAAACCACATTAACAATTTATAGAATTAACTTTAAATTAATAGTTTTTGAAATTCCCTTGTAGCTTAAAAATAGATAAATAATGAGGTTGCTGTGATCATACAAAGTGGCGAGGTCTTCTAGTTGACAAATTCAAGATCTGATCCCTAGACTCCCATAATTTTTTTATGGGTCTTCGTACAGGTCTAATATTCCCTGATTGTTTAAGTTAGCTTAATTAGCAATGCTAAACTATCCTATAAGACTTTTTTACTCATTCTTTACGTAAATAAATGTGAAATCCAAACAAAACTATTAAAGGACAAAATAAAAGAACTAGTGAATATACACATGTTATAATATACATATAAAT
The DNA here is from genome assembly GCA_021014915.2 of Artemisia tridentata subsp. tridentata. Classification (NCBI taxonomy): domain Eukaryota; kingdom Viridiplantae; phylum Streptophyta; class Magnoliopsida; order Asterales; family Asteraceae; genus Artemisia; species Artemisia tridentata. Next base: position 201,402,428 of record CP139508.1, read on the forward strand.
TTAAAGCTATAATAATTTTATTTTCGAAATTGTGGTACAGTGTTTCCCGTATTAAATAGATATGTATATTGTTTATTGAGTCACTTTTTCGATTTATATGAATGTAAAATGTACTCCCTCCGTCTCAATTTTATTGTCACTTATTTTTTTTTCGGATGTCCCAAAATTATTGTCACATACCCAAAATAGAAAGTGAATATATAGTGGAGTTTGGTAAAGTTTACTATATTACCCTTGGCTGAAATTAATATTGCAAACTTTAAAGAAGTGGTAATTAATTGGTTAAGGGTAAACTTGTCATTTGGCAAAAAAGTAAGAGAGAGAAAGTAGTGATAGTGACATTTTTCTAAAAGAATGTGTTTTTTGTCGGGTGACAATAATTTTGGGACGGAGGGAGTAATATTGGAAGGAATATAGAGAATGGTAGATTAGTAATTTCATAGTTCTCACTTTGAAAGATTTAAGCAAATTTGTTTTCTCATTATATACATTTAACGATTAGCTGCGCATAGAGGCGACAATGCATAGTATCGTTAATTTGAGTATGCAATTTTTTTTTTTTTTTTTTTTTTTTTGTATATATAAGTTTGATTAAGTAGAGTAAAGAAAGTTGGTGTTTAAATTCTAATTAACCATTTATATAATTAATAAATTGTGTTGCCTTTTAAAGTAGGAGTAATTTTTAAAGTTTTAAGCAAATGTGTTTTATCTTTATATGTAGTATAGACTAGAGGCCAGAGATAATATCGGAAGGAATATAGAGTAGGGGTAGATTAGTAATTTCATAGTTCTCATTATGAAAATTCTAAGCAAATTTGTATTCTTTTTAGGGCTAGTCGTTTAAAAATGTAGTATAGTTGTCGCTATTTGTAGTTGTGTGTACCATTGTTCGAATTCGATTATTTCATGCACATCTTTTCAAATTTGGTTATGCTGTGTATTGATTGACGTATTTTTGAGAATCGAATCACGTATTTATGAGAATCGAATAAAGTATTTTTAGGAATCGATACACATAATAATAAAAATTTGAAAAAATGTGCACGAAATAATTGGATTCGAACAAAAGTACAATCAACAACAAACGGTGACAAGTATAATACATTTTTAGATAACTAGCCTTTCTTTTTATATATAGTAGAGAAGAGATAGGGTAATGAGTATGTAAATTTTATAGAAAAATATTTATTTTCTAACTATTACAATTATTTTTCTAACTAGTACAATTTCTTTTAGCTCACATTTTTTTATACTAGGTAATCATCCGCGCATAACGGCGGTGTATAATGGCAAAATAGTTTTTCGGTAAAAGAGTTAAACTTATGAATTATGGTTCAAGTGTGACCCTTAAAATAAGTTTATGGGAAATGAAAAAAAAAAAAATTAAAGAATAAAAGATATTTAACTATTAACTTAGTGATAGATGGTATTTCTGTTTTCAATCAATGGTATATTATTAGTAGTTTTACGGTTCTCATTTTGCAATTTTTTTAGTTTTTTTGGTTTTTTGTTTTTTTTTTTTTTTTGTTTTTTTGTTTTTTTTTGTTTTTTTGTTTTGTCTTTTCTTTTTCTCTTTATATGTGTTGGGTCATAAAAAACCCAAGAATACTTAAAACATGATTTGGACATAAATTAACTAAGTGTTAACTTAAACCGAGAACAATTCAAGTCACTGAGAGAACAGCCTCTCAGTGAGTCATCTTCAGGATGCTTAAGGCGAATTCAAATAGAAGGATTCACTACGCAGGAAGGCGGTACTCCCTGAAGTAGCACTTAAGCCAAAGAAGAAGATGATGGTTCAGTGAGTGTTGGATAAGAACTCACTGAACCCTAGTCTCCTCAACAACAATGAAGTAATTATGAATGATAACTGAGAAGCGTGTCCTAAAGAACTAAGTGCCTGAGAAGAAAGGCAGAAATATCTAGGAAGGATTTAAGATAAGATCAAATCTTATCTTGTCAGGAAGAAATCCTTCCTAAGACGGCTTAAAGTCTTGGAGTGTCAGACCAACCACTCCTAAAGACTTAATAGGCCATTTCTATTGGTTCTTGGAAATGACAATTACTGTTGTAATTGTCAGACACGCTTGCTCAACAATTTGTAATATTTTAATTACTTTTACTCAGATTACTTGTGTATAAATAGATTGAGAATGAGAGAAGTTGAGTGTGTTTTTGTACAATTAAAGTTTAGACTTTTACAAAACAACTTCTCTCCTACAAAGAGTAACGCATCCCTGAGATAGCTCAGTGAGGTCGCATTGTTACCACTCAAGCAAAACTTGAGTTTAGATAGGAGACACCACCATACCTTGTCTATTCAATCCCAAGTGTTTGTTCCGCAAAACACTTAGGTATAGATTCTTTGATTCATTTCTAATAAGAATTTAAACGTTGAAAATTACATTAAGTTTTTATATTCACGTTTTATAACTGTTAGAATTAATCATAAACATTGTATTAGTCATAAACACAAATAGATTAACTTTCTAGTTAACTCTAAGCGTGTAAAGGGACCAACAATATGTAGTTAACATAAGAGGAAAGCTTGACGTATGTCGCCAGATCAAGATGAAGTATGTTACCCTTTCTTGAAAGACAAAGATAGGGGTGAGCAAAAACCGAACCGCAAACCGCAAAACCGCAAAAACCACAAAAAACCGCCCCACAAAAACCGCAAAACCGCAAAAACCACAAAAAACCGCCCCACAAAAAACCGAACCGCATTTTGCGGTGCGGTTTCGGTTTTCACCGAAAAACCGCACCGCAAAAACCGCACCGCACCACTCTACAATTTATAATTTTTTAAATATATATTTTTTTTATTTTTTAGAATAACACACTAAAATAACACACTAAAATTTATATTTTTTATTTTTTTGATATATTTTTTTATTTTTTAGAATAACACACTAAAACCGCACAAAAAACCACATAAACCCGCAAAACCGCACCAAAAACTGCACCAAAAATAAAAAAATATATCTTGCGGTGCGGGGCGGTTTTGACCCAAAAACCAACCCGAAACCGCACAAAACCGCAAAACCGAAACCGCAAAAAACCGCGCGGTGCGGATCCTCAATTTTTTAAAAACCGCATTTTGCGGAGCGGGGCGGTTTTGGCCAAAAACCGCACCGAACCGCCCTATGCTCACCCCTAGATGAAGTATGTTACCCTTTCTTGAAAGACAAAGATATTTATATTTAGAAATAAAAATAATTAGCTAGAAACTAGATATTACAAACGTCTAGAAACCATAACACCAAGCCTAAAGATCCAGCACTTCTTACAACTACACTTGAATACCTTTGTAAAAAAAAACCATCATCAAACACCGAAATCAAAACAACGGACACCGATAACAATGCCAACCTAGTGCAAGTACTTTTGAGTGTTTCCTTTGTTTTGGACTTAGATGTAGAATAACATTGGATTATGAGATTTGCTAACAAGTGCCTACCGGGCACTTTATAAAATGTAGAAAATGCGTTTATCATGTAGTTAATATACTCAAATTTTTCATTCATTTACATCTTAAAAAATGCATGAAGGGAATTGTTAACGGGTGCCCATTGGGCATTTTTAAATATAATTTTTGCGCTGATCAAACTTTTTATTCATTTACATCTTAAAAATTTCCAATGGGCACCCGTTAGCAATTCCCTTGCATTATTACTGATCAATAAAATTCTCAATTTTACGTTGTCAATCTCATTTCCATTCTGATACCCATATACTGATTCTTCTTTTTAAATGAAAAACCCCTAAATTAAACTATTTTGAGCCATAGTTGACAAATTTACAGTCTCAAATTAAGAAGTATTCTAAGACTACCTAACTAGAAATGTTACTTCTAGTTTAAATTCAGAATACCCATACTGATTCTTCTTTAAAAATGAAAAACCGCTAAACTATTTTGAGCCATAGTTGACAATTTACAGTCTCAAAGATGTATTCCGATTAAGACTACCTAACTAAAAACGTTACTTCTAGTTTAAATAATATTAATCAAGACTGTTTCTACACAGTACGGTATGTATAAATGTATAATGATTATATATTCATTGAATGTCAATCAAGTTAAATATTTATATTGCAAGTAAAAAATTATGTCATTTTACAACTTTGGTTGCCTAAAATAGCAATGCCTCATTACAATGTAAATGATTTACAGAAGAAAATAACGTATTGAAATCATACTATTTGTATAAGTAAGAATTGAAGAAATACATATAAAGAAAATATTTTGTGAAAATTATATATAGGAGGTAATTAAAGTCAAAACTTAGATGCGTCCTTGTGTGTCTAAGCAGACCTCCCTTGAGACGGGGGTATTGACTTTGGTGTCTCAAAAGCACCATTCTATATATTCCAGAGAGAGAAAGAAAACTCCAAGTTTTCCATTGATGCAAGTATGGCAAGAAAAGAAGACAATACACAAACGGAAATGGATTTGACTCTCAAACTTGATGCTCAAGATCAAGAACCTGCTGCTAATGATTCATCACAATCTGATCATCATGATGATGATCATGATAAAAAGGTAGAATCACCTCATGAGCTTGAAGTACAAGAATCAAAAAATGATGTAGAAACTCCTACCACCCCAACTGAAGCATCAGAAAGACAAGACCTTGATCAACACCATCAAGAAAAGGTACAACTATTCAAAACCCTAAATTTTCTAGCCAAAGGTTTTTGTACTGGAAAACTTATATGGTTGGGAGGATGATAAGTTCTTGTCGGTATAGTTTTGTCGAAAGCATGTTGGTATTTTATAGTGATCATGGTATTGCTGAAAACTTATAGTTTGTTTATTATCATGCAAGTTATCGATGTTACAAACGGAAATGAATCGAATTAAAGAAGAGAACAAGGTGTTGAGGCAAGTAGTAGAGCAAACCATGAAAGATTACTACGATCTACAAATGAAATTTTCGATTATTCAACAATCATCTAATGGAATCAAGGTATGTTAATAAATTCATATTAATTCATGAAATGACATGTAGGCAATTCGTGTTTTCATTATCATATACTGTTTAAATTATAGTTGCAGGATCCAAAATGCTTTCTATCTCTTAATGGGCATGATGGAAATCAAGAAACCAAGAAAATTAGTCCAAGATCGTCACCATTAGAAGAAAGTGAAAACGAAGATTTAGGTTTGTCTTTGAGGATTCAAAGCAATACTACAACGTCGCAACATGTAAGAGATCATCAAGAAGAAAATCATGAGAGTACAACAAGGTTTATGCCGATGCAACAAAGCAATCTGATTAACCCGGGAAATTTCAGTGGTGATATTAAAGCTAATAATATTGCTAACAATCCGATTGCTTCGTTGCCAAACAGAAAGGCTAGAGTTTCAGTAAGGGCAAGATGTGAAGCTGCCACAGTAAGTTTTAGTCACATGTTTCTTGATATCATTAAATTTTTACTGTATAGTTCCTTGTACGTTGTATGTAACCAAGTATATAAGTGGATTTTCAAGTATTACATCTTTTATTCATTGCAATTTAAGTAACGTTCTTGTTTGATTACAAAAAAAAAAAAAAAAAAAAAAAAAAAAAAACCTTAATTTTAGAAAGATGTACAATTTTTAACTTAAAATAAAAATTAAATTTAGTGCTTCTTCTTACGTTAGATATTAATGATTTTTTCTAATGGCTTGTTTTTTGTATCTTTAGTGTGGTTTTCTTCACATGTTTATGAGTAAAATAGTTAGATTTGCATTTTAAAGTCAGTAATTTTTTTCTTACTACAATTTTACTTCCATTCTCTATAGATGAATGATGGATGTCAGTGGAGAAAGTACGGACAGAAGATCGCCAAGGGAAATCCGTGCCCACGAGCATATTATCGTTGTACAGTTGCTCCTGGTTGTCCAGTTAGGAAACAGGTTCGTTTCAAAAACCTGCCTCATGTGTGTACATGCACGTGTATATTTGCGGTATTTGTTTTAAGCACGGACATTAACTTTTTCATCCTTATTTTAGCACAAAAGTATAGATGAAACATTTATAGATCAAGTACAAGATTATTTCCGTTCAAAAAAAAAGTACATGCAAGACTAATTTATCTTGTATATCTGCTGTATGTTTCTATATAGGTGCAAAGATGTTTAGAAGATATGTCGATATTAATCACGACGTATGAAGGGAATCACAACCATCCACTACCTGTTGGCGCCACTGCAATGGCTTCAACAACATCTGCGGCTGCAGCATCTTATATGTTACTAGATTCAAACAATCATATTTCATCCGAATCAGGAGCCCTCAACCAATCACCTTTCACTAATTACCACATGTCCTCAAATATTATGAACCCTAATTCTTCTCCTTATTCATCAACACATGTTAGAACAATGAATCCTAACGATTATTCCAAGGGAATTGTCTTTGATCTCACCAACAATCCAATGAATCCCCACCATATCCCAAATTCTAGCAACGCGGCTCAATTAGGGTTTCCTTGGATGCCTAACAAGGTCCCTAACGGAAGCCAATTTTTAAGACCAAGGCAAGTTGATGGGACTAGTGGAGTGTGGGAAGGTGGAGAGGATAGCAACCATAATAATAACAATAACAATAAGTCAATTTTGGCTGAGAACATGAGTGCTATTGCTTCGCATCCTAATTTTAGGGTTGCCGTTGCGGCTGCAATCTCTTCGATCATCAATAAAGAGAGCCAAACAACTAATAACATCCATGCGGATGGTCCTAAGGATAGAGAGAGTGGTGGTAGTAGTTCTGGTGGCAAAGCATGGGTTCTCGAATCTCTCTCGAGAAGTGGTTAGTTTCATTTTACTATATGGTTGCAAGATGCAGCCAAACTAGACAAGAAATCTTATCAAATCCGAGTTTTCAAGAATTTATGCGTAAGTTTTAGTTCAATTTGCTTGCATACTAATTGAAAAATACACCATTATCGACTTACCAGATTGTTGTAGATTTGAATTTTTGATTTGTAATTTATGTGGAAAAGATGACAAACGATTTACATAATATATTTTCGATCGACAGAAATTTCTTATATATACAGGTAGCAAATCATATTTTTCTTTTGACATAAATCAATTATATCATATTTAACCAACTTTAAGAGAAGGTTAAATGAAGCTTCATTTATTTTTTACTTTAAATAGTGTTTAATTTGTCTTGTTTATTAAGGATTGGGTAGTTCCATGCATGTGAGCACTTCAATGCTGCAAACTGATCCAGAACCTAATAATAGATTACTTTAAGTTCACTAGTCATTAATGAAGTACATGGAGTTCATTAATATCGTCCCCATTGGACACTAACCAAAATTGATTTTTTGTACGTAAATATACTGTACCAAATATATCAACTAACGGATTATATGTATAAAGTAGAATTAAAATACATTTCTCACAACATTTTCTTCATAAGATAATCTATCAACGTATATATCTTCATAGTTATTTTCTACTACCTAAGAGGAAAAAGCTAACGAAATAAGCGCTAATTAAGTTATTCGTAAAGTAAATATCCAAGGCCGTCGTCATATTGTATCTTGACTCATTCATCTCTGATAATATAATCACGTTTCGTTGAACGGGCAGCTGCCGAACCTGTAGATCCCCAAAATACTCCATACAAATTATCAAAAAGCTTTCATGTTTAAAATTTTATAGTTTCTCGTGTAAAAAAGATTACTCGATTGATGTAAAGATAATATTATTAAAACTATCATATACATTTTGTTTGTTTGGAGAGGGGCTGGTACAATGTTTCCCAGAACCTAAAAGAAACCTATGATGATGATGATGAAGTTGTACAATGTGTAGGTGGCAATGAATCCATGTTATTGGCTCTTCAGGGAAACATAGTAACTTCGTCGTTTCCTAGGATTCATTGAAAAGATAACATTTGATCTTGAATATTTAACGTGTATCATGAACCATTTAAGAAACCGATAAATCCAGTTTATAGAATTTTAATCTGTACTCCGTTCAAAAAAATAAATAAAATAAAATAAAATAAAAAATATAAAAAATTCCTGTACATATATATATATGGTTGTGTTTGAATAAAAGTTTCTAATAAATAATAAGTAGGAGTATTAGTTTTCAATATTTGTACGTCACATTCATTACAGTAGTTCTTTCGTAACTATGATCATTTACATTCGAATGGGAAATTTTTGTTCTTGAGAAAAAAATAATTTCCAATCAATTTTGTTCTTTTTTTTTTTTTTTTTTTTTTTTTTTTTTTTCATTGCATATACGTCTTTTTCTTTTTATACATCTTAGATGCACTTTTGGAGAGGCAACATCATAGGAAGGAGGCTGACACGGATGCCGAGGATTTTGTGAAAGAAATTGTACGGTTAGGCGGTAGAGTCGTTTAGAATGAAAGTCTCAGAGGGACTTTCTACTCAGTTGAAGGACTTGACTGTTAGGGACGTGGATCAGATGTGGAACACCCTTGCTTGCATCATTAGAGACCCAACTAAGGATTCCCTAGGCATGGCTAGTGGGGCAACGAGAACCCAGACGCCCATTAGAGACCCAACTAAGGATTCGCTAAGCATGGCTAGTGGGGCAACGAGAACCCAGACACCATGCAGTGAGTCTTGGTGGTTTAGTGAGGAGGTGCAAGCCAAAGTCGCAGTAAAATAACCTAGGTTCAAAGAGCTTCTTTTGAACACAAAGGGCCATCAAGCGGATAGGGCCTCTGTAGAGGAGTGGTATAAAGCAACTAAAATGCTAGAAGAATGGTTGACTTGCTTCTTCAACAAGATCTTTTCAAGCGCTAAAATGCCAGAAGAATGGAGACTTAGTGAAGTCGTCCCATCTACAAGAATAAGGGCGACGCACAAGTGTGTAGCAGCTATATGGGTATAAAGATTCTTGGTCACACCACGAAGCTATAGGAAGGAGTTATCGAGAGAAGGCTTAGAAGAGAGACGAGGGTGTCAGAGAACCATTTTGGTTTTATGCCAAAAAGGTCCTCGATCGAGGCTATTCATATCCTAAGAAGTCTCATGGAGAAGTATAGAGAAAGATAAACAGACTTGCATATGGCTTTTCTTGACCTTGAAAAGGCCTATGATAGTGTCCTACGTGAGTTGATATGGAGAACTCTAATAGACAAAGGAACCCCAAGGAGATACTTAAGAGTCATTAGGGATATGTACGAGGGGACGAAGACCTGCGTACGTTCCACAGTGGGGATCACAAAGTTTTTCCCTGTGGAAGTAGGACTTCACCAAGGATCAGCCATTAGCCCTTACCTCTTCACCTAGATTCTTGAAGAGATATCACGAGGGATCCAAGAGTGCATCCCTTGGAACATGATGTTCGCATATGACATTGTGCTGGTTGCAAAATTGGCAGAAGGGTTAAACAACATAATTGAGCTCTAGAAGGAGGCACTAGAAGAAAATGGCCTTCGAGTAAGCAGATAGAAGATTGAATACCTGAGATGTGATTTCGGTAAGATCGAGAGCGGCCATAATGAAGGAATGGGTATTCGTATCGGCGACTAGATCCTTCAACCAAAGGAATCTATTAGATATTTTGGGTTCTATGATTCACAAATCAGGAAGGATAGATGATGATGTTACCTACCGTATTAGAGCAGGCTAGGTGAAATACAGGGCGACGTCAAGACTCAAGAGTACTTTGCGATAAGAAAGTCCCATTAAAGTTAAAAGGTAAATTTTATAGGGTGGCAATTATACCAGCTATGTTGTACGGTTTAGAGTGTTAACAGGGTGGAAGTGGCGGAATTGAGAATGCTAAGTTGGAGTTGTAGTAAAACCACGTCTGACATGATTCCGAACGGAGTTTTCAGAGCATAACTTGAAGTCAAATATTTTATCTCGAAGATGAGAGAAGAAAGGTTGAGGTGGTTTTGTCATGTCAGGAGGAAGCCATAATCAGCGCCGTTAGGAGAGTGGAA
>CP139508.1:201412462-201424071 GCA_021014915.2 Artemisia tridentata subsp. tridentata
CCAAGTATGATATGGAATAATTAGAGAGCATCATAAAATATTTGTGCAAGTTATAAAAATTATATTTACACATAAACAAGTCCAAAATAATTAAGTATACACATATTCTATTTTAAAAGTTATTTAAGTGTAATTAACTTGCAAATTAAATGGAAATTAATACCAAATCAATGTGATTGACCTATCCCATTAATTTAGGCCGCTCCTTTGATTCCCCCTCCTCCAAATATTCGGCACTATTACCCTTTAAACAACCAAAATCATTTTCCTCTCTCTAAAGCAAAACCGATTGATCAAAAACCCTAGAATTAGCCACCAAAAATCCATCCGAATTTCTGGAGTTGCAAGACTAATTTTCCCTTGTTCTTCATCATCATAAGAAGCCTAGAAAAATACATTTGAAGCTGTGTGTTGCTCAATTCGTTCGTGGTGAATTATTTCACATCGCTAGAATAAAAAGTAAGGTAATTCGTCCATAATTCATCCAATCCATATAATATTCGATTCTCATTTTTCTCATGATCCTTACCTCGTATATACTCTATGAAAAATGGCTATAAGGTTGTGGGATCGTTCGTAAGCTCGTGGGAAATATTTGGGTGTCGCGTATAGAGCCAAGAAGAAGAAATTCCTTTCAGCCGTTCGACTCATCGTAATTTCGGTTTGCCATTTTTCCTAAGTCTCTTATGATCTATGAACATCAAATAAAATGATAATAACATACCATGCATGATCTATGAATTAATTGTGAATTAAATCTTAAAATCGTGTATATAACCTAAATAATTGTATCCGAATTTTCTGGGCATGAATGATAATTTATTTGAGCTTCATATGATGAATATAATCTGGGAAAAATGTCCATTTGATTTGTAGAGGCCTAAAGTAATTGTTTTTTATTTAAGTATTTAACCGGATTAAAAGAAAATGAATAAGAAAAAGAAATAAAATGCAAATCGAATTAGGGTTTGGATTTAGGGTTTGTTCTTGTGAATTTAATGTTGACTAAATGATAATCTAATGATTGGTGAATGATTGGTATTTTTAGAGTTAGGGTTTTTGTTAAATAAATGTTATACGATTGGTAATTAAAATGTTAGGGGGTGTTTTGTAACTTTGATAACTTGAGGGACTTGATGTGTAAATTATGAATACTTAAGGATAGATTCGTATAATATGATGAAATAAGTGTCCATTGTGTAATTTTGATAAACTAAGGGTCTAATGTGTAATTATGGATATTATAAGGTTTAAAATGTAAATTATGTAACTTAAGGGTGTAAAGTGTAAAATTGGGAAACTTGGGGGACTGAATTTGTTAAATTGATAAATATGGATTCAAAACAGATTATTTGTGATATTTTCATGTTTGAACTTTAACTTTGATATAATTACACTTAAAACCCTAATTTATGTAAAGTCGTCATTATTAACCCTAAACTTTTGTGACTTGCTAAAATACACCCTGAAGCCATAATATGTTGTGATAATGACTTAACCTAAATGAGAATATGGAAATCTTACTAATTATGGAAACTTTCTAAATATGGAAACCTGCTAAAAATGGAAAGTTACTTAAAATGGAAAGTTTGTAATTCTTTGCTACCCCTCTAGGTGTGAAGAAGGAGAGGACCTGACTTTGATCCATCTTGTTCATTTTGATTTGTGTTTTGCTTTGGAATAAGGTACAGATATTCTGCCCTTTTTAATAAGGTGCCTTCGACCTCTTGATTTCTGATTTGAACCTATGATATGAACCTTTGGCATTTGAACCTTTGACATGAACCTTTGATATGAACCTTTGATTCCTGAACCTCTTATATGAACCCTGTGATATGAACCTGGAGATTTGGACTATGATTATGACATATGAACCTTTGTTTTGATATGAACCTTTAACCTTGACCCCAGTTTGATACTACGAGCCAAATATGTTTCCTAGCCATGAAGGTAACATGGCCGTGTCATTGATGCACCAATGGCATGACTCTTGTGTGGTCAGAGTGATTAACCACACCGTCCCCATTATGATATGTTATGCGCGCTTTATGATTTGTTATGGCCAATATGATTTGTTTGGGGGGCGTATGGATGCATCCTAGATATGTTATGATATGCTTTGATATGATATGATATGGTGACTGGGGCTGGGTGCAATCCACTCCTTTCACAAAATATGGGAGCTGATCACTCCAACTGGTACATGAGGACACCCCTCATATTATCGGCTTATTCGAGAGGCATCCCCTCTATATGATTATGATATGCTATGATATGATATGTTATGATATGGGCTCGTGGTGGATAACTGTCCTAACCTTTACTCTTGTACCTTATTTATATCTCTTTCATTATGCTTCGTTGTTTCGTTTCCGTTTATTATATATCTGTTCACTGGGCTTTTTAAGCTCAGCCGCACGTTTTCTTTTCGTGTGCGGCAGGTATCTAAGCTAAGAGCTTTTGGATTATGCTTTGGATGGGATGAGAGATAGATGAAGCTTTGACCTTAGATGACCACCTTTATTTTATGACTTTGTTTGGACATGATTTCCTTTGTATTCGTACCTTTTGGATTATTTCCTTTCCTTGAACTTATGTATTATTCAAGTCGTGTTGACTTGACCTTCTCTTATGTATTCGTTTAAGACTTCCGCTGTGCTATTATGTATGCTTTGATTTGTCACCATAATGTGATGCTTCTACCCTTGTCGGGTTGGGGTGTTACACTATGCCCACAAAACCTGGAGATTTCGACATCGTCCCCAATGTAGACTGGATGTCGAAATACCACGCCGTAATCACCCACGATGGAAAACTTGTTCGCGTACCTTATGTTAATAGAATCCTAGCAACACAAGAAGGACCCTTCAGCAGAAATAAACAATGAGTGAACCACTAAACTTTTAAGGATCTAGAGATTTACCAGAAGTTGACTAGTAACCCAACAGAAGCCTTAAGGCCTTACGAAGTAACCCGAGCCACTATCGTGGGGATAGATGCCTAACCCTTCACTAATCCCTTGGGAATACAAGCTGGTCTAGGACATGAGGTTTTATCAAAACACCGTTACTCACTAAACCAAACCTTAGAGGTAAATCAAGCACCTCCGTCTCAGACTATAGATATCAATATATCATGCTTTGCCATTGCTTCATCAAGGTACAATTTATCCTCTTCATTCCTTATAATGAAGTTTCCTTATAGGTAGCGGATGCATTAAGTCAGATTATCAATATACAATTACCTTTATGACATTGTGCACTCTAGGAGTCTAGATGACTCGGCCCCATCATTTTTTTATGACATCACTTCCACACCGAAATGCCAGGAAGCATTAACATACCAAACGATCATTCTTGCATAGTCATCACTTGTAAACAAGTAAGACATCTCTCTGCATAGTATCCGACTGATTTATTCATTCCATACCATTAGTGCAACAATTTAAGTCATGACATCTCTTAGCACGACTTAAGTAAGTCGAATACTTATATCTACAAGCTTCGCCTGATATTAAACATCAAGCCCTACTCAGCCTTGACAACTAGGATCTGTCTTTGGACACTTGAAACATATGTAGATGTACATACCCGACTACACCTTCTTCTTCGATATTCTTCCTTTAAAGACCGTTCTTTAAAAATGCGTTTATATCAATCATAAAACTCGTAGTGATACTTTTCTGAAACACACATTTTGATGGGTTAAAAATTTTCTTGGCGAACTTTATCAAGATTTTTACATATTAAGGAGTGACTAAATGTCAACTTTGGTGAAATTGTTATACCTACAACCTGTTTAAAAACCTATTTTACTAAATGATAAATCTTTCGAGGTCGTACCACTTTACATAACTAGTAGTCTCAAACAAAGAAATGTCTATTGCTTGAAAAACACTTTTGGTCAAATTTGTATAAACAATTACTCAAATAAAGTTTTCGAATAACATTTTACCCATGCCTCTGAAAAGGAAGACACCCAATTCTGGAACAAACTTTAAGGACCAGCCATCCTATCATCTTATATCAGAATAGAATTAAACTTTGCGCTACCAGGATTTAGACCAAAGGGATGGTTTAAGGCCAAGAAAAATTTAGTGGTGCCCACCCAAACGAATTCGTAAATCATCACAAGGTTAAGGCTGAACAGCAGAAACCGTTAGGATTGCTAGTGCAACCAGAAATTCCAGAATGGAAATTTGGAAACATATAACTATGGACTTCATCCCAAAACTACCAAAACTCCTAGTGGTTATGACACTATTTGGGTAATCGTGTGACCGTCTCACCAAGTTCGCCGACTTCCTACCAATCAGGGAGAATGACAACATGGATAAACTTGCATGATTATACTTAAAGGAGATCGTGGCACGACATGGAGCTCCAATTTCTATTATCTCCGATAGAGATAGCCGTTTCACGTCGAACTTTTGGAGATCACTACAAGATGCCTTGGGTACCGATCTTGATATGAGCACTGCCTACCATCCCCAAACGGATGGTCAAAGTGAGAGGACCATTCAAACCTTAGAAGACATGTTGCGAGCGTGTGTAATAGACTTTGGAAACGGTTGGGATAGGCACCTGCCATTAGCTGAGTTCTCTTACAATAACAGTTATCAGACAAGCATCAAAGCTGCACCCTATGAAGCACTTCATGGTCGAAAGTGCAGATCACCTATATGCTGGGCTGAAGTCAGAGAAAGTCAGCTTACTGGTTCTGAACTAGTATAAGAGACTACTGAAAAGATTGTGCAAATCAAGAGCCAAATACAAGCGGCTCGAGACTGTCAGAAAAGCTACATAGACAAGAGATGAAAACCACTTGAGTTCCAAGTTGGAGATCGGGTTATGTTGAAAGTTTCGCCATGGAAAGGCGTGATTCGCTTTGGAAAGCGTGGGAAATTAAATCCCCGATACATTGGACCTTTCAAAATTCTCACCAGGATCGGGCCAGTAGCCTACCGACTCGAATTACCACAAGAGCTCAGTTCTGTGCAAAATGTGTTTCACGTGTGCAACCTAAAGAAATGTCTCTCAAACGAAACTCTTGCCATTCATCTGGAGGAAATCCAAATCGACGAGAGACTAAACTTCAATGAAGAACCTGTCGAGATAATGGACCGAGAAATCAAACGGCTTAAGCAAAGCCGCATTCCTATTGTTAAAGTCCGTTGGAACTCTCGAAGAGGTCCCGAATACACGTGGGAGCGTGAAGACGAGATCAAGCATAAATACCCACACCTTTTCTAAAATTCATCGGGTAACTCTAAGTGAAAACCGAGGACGGTTTTCCTTCTAAGGTGGGAAGGATGTGACAAACGGTAATTTTTCAACCAATATTTTAATAATAAATGGAAATTTATTATTACCTAACTGTTCGATTAAGCATTCATGAGCTTGCATAACTATTTCGGGAAGCAAACCCGCACACTGTGACTTACAGTAACTCATTGCATTGTTTATTTTATCAGAAAATGTGAGCATTTCATTTTCTGACTTTTACTAAGTATTTTACATATTAAAACGAGAAATAGCTCGCACACAACACCACACGCGTACCGAAACAAATCTAGTAACGGCATAAACCAATACTTATTACCCGAAAAACACTGAATTAAACCGGAGCTTAGCGAAACACGGGGTACACTTAAACCCCCACAAATATTATAAACACCAAATTAAAAACCTGCCTTTTAATATAACCCCACTAACTTTTATAAAAACCGAATAAAACAAAAACAAGAAAAAAAAAAAAAAAAAAAAAAAAAAAAAAAAAAAAAAAGTGAGAAATAAAATTTCTCTCTTTCTCTCTTATCCCCACACGCTGCAAACTCTCTCTCTCTCTCTCTCACCCTCAGTTTATATTGTCACCTCCCTCCCCCACCTCATATACACAGATCTGATCCATCTTTGATAACAATAAAAATACAATCGGTCCCCTAGCGTCCTTGAAGCCACACCAGGTCTGGATCCATTTTGTCTAAACATCAAGGTCAACGACATAAAGGAGGAAGAGACCAAGAATGATAAGCCCCTTAGCCCAATTCGGTTATGTCCTATCTCTTCAAACCCTAAAGGAGAATTCAAAGCCACCCCTAACGATCCTTTAAATGAAACACGATTCCGGTAAATCCACACACTCTCAAACTCTAAGAAAACAATTACAAGGTTCGGTTTATAAAGATTCAAAATCTTTTCGGAGAAGTCTGGGTTTGCATGAAATCTGATTTGGGTTATCAATTTTCTTTGGTCACCTTGTCAATCGACTTCACTGTTGTAAAGTTCTAAAATTCTTGTTTGATTTGTTTTCATTTGAATATGTGGATACCTTTGTGTTTTATTTAGATCTGGTTGGTTATAATCTCTTGTGTGAATCGACTAGTCATTATTTTCTCTTTATATAAAACCGATTATATGATTGAGGGTTAAATTCTTGTGTTATTATCTTGTATGGTAGATATTTACAAGTCGAACTAAAACCGGAATTACAAAACTTGGACTTGGAAGTGTTGTTGTTGGCTTAATCTCAATCCTTTATTTTGGTGTCTTTGCGTTAATCTAGTTGTTACGGGTTCTCGATATAGACGACTAGGTACACGGTGTGGAAGGCCATATTGGTTTAGGTTCTCCTCAAGACGGCAACCCACGTAGGGTGCATACGTCTTGGGTTGAGTTTCGGAACGACCACAAAGCTTGGCTCACTTTGCAACCTAGGCAAAGGGTTATAAACTTGTTGTGTTGAGTCATTTTTGGTTCCATAACCCACATAGGGTTGTTATGGTTCGTATCCCACAAGGACACCACCAAGAGTGGGTCGTTGTTCAATTCAAACTCAAAGGATCAAAAGAGTGCTTGTTTTGCGTTTGACTCATCTGACCTACATATGGTGCGGGTGTAGTGTTCGTGTTTCGTTTGGAATAACGAGATGACTTTAACCTTGTGCACATATTGTTTTAGGTTGTGTGAACCATTTGGGGTCACCCCTGGTTTGAGTCTCCCAACAACTCCAAGGGGAATGTTCTTCGTTCTAGTCTAAACTCAAGAGGTGTTGAGTTAATACCCGTATCGCGTAAAAACTTTCTTACGTTTCCCTCATGCTCGAGTGCTCGAGAACGCATAGAAAACAAGTGGTATAACTTGTCCCGTGTAAAGAGTACTCATTTGTTTCCCTTCCAAACAAAAGCGCAGGTCAAAAGAAAAGGGGGTTAACAAATGCCCATTTGGGCTCATGTGTGTGCGGAGTGAGTCATAGCCCACTAGGAGTGTGCTGGTCTATTACAATTTGGGCCGAAGCCCATTGTTCATAAGACAGCGTGACTGTCGCTTTGGGCCACAACCTACATATTTAAAAACTTTCGTTATGCAGTTCGGAGCCCAACCTTCATCTCGGGTGTACTTTTGATATATCTATACACGGCTTTGATTCCGACTTATGTTGAATCACTCGATCACAAATTCGCAAAAACAACACACAACTTACTTTGTAACTCAACATGGTTTTGTAATGAAATGATATAAATACCTTATAACTCAAGTTGGTATACACCACACATCCAACTATAAACATTTTTACAATTAAAGCCTATAAGCGCGAACTCGAAACTAAACTCGTAAATAATAAACATGCTAATTACTTATACCGCCTAATTGACTTGTTCACACTCGAAATAATTATATAAAAACTTATTAAAGTTTTATAAGTTAATAAAATGATTTTTACCTAAACATATATTTTTATATATAACACAAAGTAATCACGAGAAACCTAGCATAAATGCACGGATCATGCCCATTTTTCCCAAGGAAAGAAATATAAACCTACGTTTATTTTTATAAGCTACAATGACAACGTTTAATCACGACTTGCAAATGAGAAAATAAAGTGATACTTAACTTTTTAGACATTTTATACACACTTAGCATTATAAAGTCTTTTAACCATAAGGTTTACAAAATCCGTCAACGTCCATTATTTATTTGTGATTATTTCCACACATTGTCTTTTGGTTATTTTCAAACGAAAGACTATTCGTCCTCGATATCTTGTTCATTGTATACTTACACACCTCCAAGAGCCAATACACACAAACGTTTAGAAACCCGTTGTAACACCCCAACCCGACCTTGGTCAAGATGCCACATTATGGTGTCTATCAGAACATACAAAATAAACGCAAACGAAAGACTTCATAAATAATGTAAATTCAAGAACATTATGACTTCCAAACTTACAAACTTCCAACTAGTCTAAACATGAAATGAAATGAACAAAATATCCAAAACATAAGTCTAATCATAATCCAAAACAATGGGGAATCTAATCAAGGTAGGTCTTCTAACTCCTACTCTCATCACTCTTACCCAGCATCCCGCTTATAACCTGCCGCATGGAAAAGAAACGCGGCTGAGCTTAAAAAGTCCAGTGAACAGATATAAATACAAAACTTATAGGTAATAAGCATATGTGAATGAAGATGAATCATACGAATCAAAGGCATATATATATCATAAGTCAAATGAAAAGATAAATAAGATAATACGAATCAGATAATCATAATGAATCAAAGAGTAAAATAGAAAAGGCAACGAACGCGTCTAAACGAGACACTCGAATAGACCAAAGAATCACAAAGGATAGCCACGAGCCTGTCTAAACGAGACACTCGAATAGACCACATAATCACATCATCCAACAAATTATAATGTACAAGGAGGGGAGACCTCTCAAGTACTAGAAATGAGAGGGGTGCACGGCACGCACAAATCAATCAGTAAGTCACATCATAATCCAACCAATCACACCAAACGTATACCTAGGATGCATCTATACGCCCCCTGCAAAACAAATCATATATATACACCTGCTCATGACAGGTATATACACATATCATAATGGCCAATGTGCACAAATAACATAACAGAACAGAAGAGGACGTCGTGGATCAATCACACCTCCACAGAAAGTGTCATGCCATTGGTGCCTCAATGACATGGCCATGGTACCTCCATGGCTAGTTAGCTCGGGCACTGAACATAACATATCATATCAAAGCATATCCATAATCATATCATATCCAAACAGATCATACCAAGGGAATCATAGCAAAGGCTCATATCAACGGAATCATAGCAAAGCAAACGAATCAAAGTCAAGGATCAAAAAGTCATGAGATCAGAACCCTTACTGAGAAAGGGTAGAATATCTATACCTTATGCAACACAAATCAACAAATCAAGAAAGCACTCGGAAATAGGAGCTACTCCTTCTTCACAGAACCTATACAAATTAAGGATTACGTATTACTTACAAGTTCATTTTAAAAGTTCACACATTTTGGGTTTCTTTCTATTTTTAGAAACTTTCCATTTTTAGTAACTTTCTATTTTTAGTAACTTCCCGAATTAGTAAGTTTCCCGATTTAGTAAATTTCTATATTTAGTAAGTTTCCCGATTTAGTAACTTTTAAGGTTATAAATGACAATTAAGTAACTTAAAGACTTAATATGACCAATATTATAGTTTAGGGTTTAATATGACAACTTATAATAGTTTAGGGTTTAAAGTGTCATTTTAGCAAAGTTCAAGGTCTAAAATGTAAATTGTGTAAATATATGACCAATTCTTATTTTTGTAGATTCCATGCATCTCATTAACACACCCATGCAAACTAAACTCATATATTGCATTTAAACCCTAATTCGCCATTAAAACAACATAAAAACCCTCTTAGATACTTTATACGACCACATTCTTTTCTCTTTTGAACCAAACCAAAACTGACCTCATTAGCCCCCTCGTTAACCATTTATATGAGACCAAAGACCACACAAAAACAACACCTTTCGAACCTCAACACTCACCACATCGACCCTTGTTTTCCTTATGGGACAACCCTTAACTTGACACATATAACACCCTCTCGTCCACACATACAAACGCACCCTTAATCAGCCCATTCGTCACACACAACATACCATTTTTAGTTCACAAGAAATAGCAACTCGACACATGAAATAACAAGACCAACAACCCTAGTTTTTCCCTTATGTTCGACCTTATTAAATTCGACCAACCCATGCATGCAAACCTTCCCTTTATCTACACATATAAAACCAGATTTCAAGTATAACATAGATCTAATGTAAACATGCATGCAGTCTGATTTTAATAGCCCAATCACAACCCTATATCGACATATATACTGACCCTATCATGCATGTATCCTCCATCTTTTAATTCGTATACAGCCTATGTTTTACCCCATACACAACACATATAATGCAGTCCTTTTATACACACTCACGACCACTTTTCCAGCCCTATATATCGACATACATATTCATTATTTCATGTGTTAGAATCCATATTTTTAGAGTGTACAATAGTGATCATATAACTATTAAAAACCAGATTTCACAAGCCTTTATACACACTGATTCTAATAGCCATTAAAACACTATATCAACACACATATATTTCCTCATTTCATTTGACCAGAACTTATCATTTCATGCAACTTAATTCCCTTTTTATACGTGACAATATTTACCCTTCATTCTTATTGTTCTTAAGTCGATCCTAGCTTATTTTAGGTTATAAGTTATTAACATTCTATGTGTATATAGGTCGAGCAAAAACAAGATCAAGAGTGGTGATACCTTTGGGACGATTTAGAAGAGAGAAACAAGAACAAGGAGGACCCAAGACCAAACCTTATTCGAACCAAAATAGCCCCCTTCAACCCTAGATGAGACCACGATCAACACCACCCTCTTGACCTTTGCACGCCTCCTTTGTACCACCTTTTCTCACTCGAATGAATGCCACTTCAAACTGCCGCCGCTTATGCTGGTTTAGGGTTTTTAAGTATGTGTTTTTGAAATGATCTATTCGGTTATTATGGAAGATAGATAAAGGGAATAGGAGCTGGAAAGTAGGCCAAGTAAAAGGGATCAAATGGAACCAATTCTCACTTTTAAATGTAAATGTATTTAGACACTATAATAGGCTTAAGTGGTGTACAATATTTTAATTATTTTGGACCTTATATATATAGTTCCAAACGTGTGATATTTAGCTTAGGTTCCATGCATATGTTGACTTTATATAAAACTTAGGTTATAGATTTTAGGATCTTGTAGTTCTTAGGTTATAGCTTATGTTTATTTAGGTTGCATTCGGTTTCAAGTTTAATTTATTAACGGATTTTAGAAACCATATTCCAGGTTATTATAACCGTTATTCAAACTTAAATGTTGTCACACAAGCAACAATAACACAACACTTTAAAACTCTTGAGTTTAATTAAACCTCGTTGAGTCTTAGACTTAAACTGTGAACTAAAATATGCCTTACTAATCTAGGTCGCGTCTTGGTGCCACACTCTATCTGTTTACTTCACTTATCGCTTACATTGCTGAGGTGAGTTTATAGCCCCACTCTATTTATACTTGTTTTACAATTGGGGTGAGAAACATGCAAAACTCTTTTAGGGACCAAAACTGTTATCTATGTTATTACGTAGTTTATCCTAAGCCCTATTATGTTCCAATATGCCCAACTCATGAACCGTCAATTCCTGCTGGGAAGCGCAATGTTATAAATAG
>CP139508.1:202119608-202132040 GCA_021014915.2 Artemisia tridentata subsp. tridentata
TGACCAATAAGCCAACTTTAAGCAGGCTTAATTTGGTCCTTATAAGCTCTTTCTAGGTCTTTATCAGTCCATTAGATCAGATTTGCAATTTTCTATGGTCCTTGTGAATTTCAGTCAAAAATAAGTTCAAATAAGCCAATTTTAGCCATAAGTTGTTTTAGCCATTATTTTTGGTTTCTTTGGTGTCCATATGAAATGGTTTGAGTATTCCAAAGAGTTGGTTTGGTCACTTGACCTGCACAAGTCACAACACAAACACAAAACAACACAGCAGCCTGCAGTATTGCAGACTGCTGATCTAGGCTTATTTTTAAGCCCATAAGTGAGTGCCCATCATGTGCTTTTTGGTTTTTTAGAAAGCCAATAAGCTATACTTAAGGGCTCAGGGCTTATTTCCTAGTTTGTAGCTTATTTAGTAGGGCTGCAGGTCCCACTTAGTTTGTCCCAATTTACATATAAGCTGAGAACTCAGCTTTTGTACACAAATTCCAAGCCCTCCCCTGACTTCATTTGTGGGACCCAGGGGTCACCCATTAGCTTTTTAGAAAGGCCTTAAGCTCAGCTTATTGGAATTGCTTTTTGTTTGGGCTTCCAACCTTCCCTGTGGACCCCACAGGCCTGCAAAGATGCCTATTTGAACCTGTTTCATATTCAGTTTTGGGTTTAAGTGCTTATTGGCTTTCTGTCTTATTCAGTGTGCTTATTCAGTTAATTTAGCTTATTTTATGTTCATATCATTTGGTTATAGCTTATTTAGTCCTTGGTAGCTTGTTAGTAGCTTATTTCACTCAAAAGTCCATAAAATCTTAATTAAGCATCCTGTTAAGCTATTAAGCACTTAATCTGCTTATTTTTGATAAGTTGTCTTCACAATAGTTTCTTATTTTCAGTAGTTTAGTAGATTTGTAAAAGAAAAATCCAAAAAGAACCAACATAATAGAAGTGATAGCTTCTATTTAAGAAGCTTATTGCTTATTAGCTTATTTTCCTTAAGCACTTAGTGTTTTTTATAATTTTCTTAGGTTCCTGTATTTATTTAATAATTCTATAAAAAGTTTCAGATTTTTCTTAGTTTATTTAGTATTTATAGTAATTCAATAATAGTTTAAAATAGTAATTAAATCATAATAAATAGAAAAATAATCAGAAAAATATAAATCCAATTTTCATAATTTTCTTTTGTCATTTTTAATCTAGGAAAAATATAAAAATATTTTTAGGACTTAAAAACAAACGAAATAGAAATATAGTGATAGCTTCTATTTAATAGAATTTATCTTTTTAAATTTTAATTAAGTAATTTTCATTTTTATAATTTTCTTATCTTTTTATTACTTTAAAGTATTTATAGAAATTTCAGATTTTATTTTATTTGATCTTTTAGTATTTATTAGAATTTTAATTAGTTTAAATAATTATTAAATAGTTTTTAATTAATAATAATTAATTAATAAGTCAAATAAATAATTTTCTTTTTCCAATAATTTTCTTTTATTATTAGGGTTGTAAAAATATAATTTTCATATCCGTAGGCCTTTTATTTCTTAAATCTCACTTTTTATTTCGTACGTTTACGTTTATTTAAATTTAAACGTACGTCTTTTAGTTTTAAACGTTTCTAGGTAATTTGCTTTCTCGTATTTGTTCTTATAGCTTGTTAAAGCTATTTTCTTATCTCATTAGTGTAATCAAAATCATAATCCCTTTTCTGTTCAATAACACTTGATCACAATCCGTTTTTAAGCACAATTTCGCATCTCGCTGGGACTTAAACGACCCGGGGATAAAACTATACTCCTTGGATTATTGTATTGTGTCCTTGATAGTTTGACTTTGTTTGACCACATCCGTGGTTGATTTAAGTTGACTGTTCAGAGCCAATCAAGAATCTAGTTGGTTTTCTGGGTGTGGTGGTGGAACATGTGCTCATAGAGCTAAAACGTATAGGTCTTCTGTCAGTGGGGAGGTGATGGATGATAGGGTGTCCTCGGATTCTACATCCGATGATGAGGTACTCAGGTGGGAGATTGTAGACATGGTACTTTAATAATCCGTAAATAGTAATTGTAAGCAATCAATATAATCAAGTGTGTGAAAATAAGGGTGAAATAATCAGGTGTGTGTAAATTAAGGTGAAACAATCAGGTGTGTGAGAATCAACATAAAATAATCGGGTGTGTGAGAGTAAATATCAAGTGTGTGAAGATTAGTGTAAAATAATCTTAAAAAGGTAATGTATTGAGCACAGTGTTATGCAGGCACGGAGGGTGTAAAGTGGTATGGCGTAAAAGTCACTCATTTGAAAAGTGTAATTATAGTCCAATGTTTGAAAACATTTGGTTCTTCATAATTATGTCTCTGATGCCAATCTATAACACCCCTTAATTTATAATTTAATAGCGGAAGACTAATCGGGGTATTACGGGGAGGATCTTTGCATAATAATAGAAAACGGCTCAAAAGAGGCGTTTTAAAAGTACTTGTTATTCAAATCAAAGTTGAAGTACAAAATGTGAAAATAACAGAGTTGTAAACTTCCCATAAAAGGGTGTAGTAGTTTAAAAGTGAATGACATGACTTTGTTTTACACCAAATTAAAACCCTAGGTTTATTGCCCGCTCCGTGCCTTGTCTGCTCCGCTAATTACCTGAGATAAACATGCTAAAAGTCAACAAAATTGTTGAGTGAAGTCATAGAGTTTGTAATAATAATGAGTTTGAGAGTACACAAGTAGAGATTGCCTGTGAATTACAATCATGTTTAAAATGGTGATATTGCTTTTGTACATATTGCCCTAAGTCTTATGACACGCAAACGTTAACAGCGTAGTAACCGGCGTGGGGCCCTCGTGTAATAGGTGATTTGCCATTGCCTATTTCCTTCAAATATAGTGCATTGCAACTAATCCGGCTAGTAACTAAGACTATCAATCCGGCATTAGTGGAATAGGCAGTCAGCCTCCAATAGATCTATTCACTATATTCGCGTTCACTCGCAAGTGATTAATGGTTCATGATGTGAGGGGCTTGTGGCAATAGAGTAACTTAGTCAATATCATATCAGGTGAAGCATACAAAAATACTTGAAAATACTTGTGGGTGTTTGTAGCATGTATCTCCCCCATAGAGAGTAAACTTTGATAAATAAGTAAAAGTGGGGCTATGACTCACCTTGTGTGTAACTGGCAAGGTGGAAATGTGAAATCAAGTGAAATTACAGAAACGACTTCAACACAGGACCTAGAGAATAGTGAAGTCTGAGAATTTGGTGTTTTGACTTAATATTAATAATGTGTGTGAAAACGAGTAACAGATAACGATTTGGTGTGAGGTGTAAGTGTGATATGCTTAAAATGCTTAAAATTCAAAAATAATATTATGAATAATATTATCATGTTTTTATGTCATTGATTCCATAATTATCATTCCCTCGAAAGGTGTGTGAACGAAACGTTAAGTTAATCGTTAAAACATTGTTATATATATAAATATAAACGTAATGTGTTAAAATATTGAACGAAACGTGAGAAAATGCATGTGAGTGAAATGAGGAATGCAAAATATGCAATAGAAATAAATATGGAATAAAGTAACAGTTTGGTCCTTGTACTTTTACCAATTTTACATTTTCTACCCTAACGGTGTTAACTTTGCACCGTTAGTCATTGGTTAACTTTATATTACATTTTTGGTCCAAATGTTTCTAAAATGACAAAATAAGCAACATGTTTACTGTTTTATCCATATGTATCCTCAAGTTATTATATTAACAGTTTTAGAACATAGTTTGGTGAAGTTTACATATTTAACACAAATAGTAATAATCTTTGCAAAACAAGTCCAAATTTTACAAAAAGTGTTGGAAAAGTATTCCGAGAGTTTTGTAAACTTAATAAAGCTTATTCAAATGAGTTTCAACTACTTATTACACGAAATGCTTATTTTTAAGCAAATGGGCTTTAACGAGTTATATTTAAAGCCCATTAACGAATTTTGATCCGTGGGTTTTTAGGAAATAATGGGCTTATCTTTGGCTTGTAAAAATGAGTTTAAAAATGTGTCCAAACAGCTTATACGGTTTGCTTATCGAATAAGCTAAAAATGTGCTTATTGGGCTTTTCAGCCCACTCGGTAAATAAAAGAGTTTTGCGACTGGTTTTAGTAGCGATAGGTTTGAGCTTTTTAATGAGCTTATATGAGCTTATGAGGGAAAACTCAAAACATAAATTTGGTCAATGAGATTATAAAGAAACGGGTTGAACAATAATATTAATATGGAGTGCGTTTCATTTTGATTTAACGTGGCCCTTTCTATTCGACATTAACATGGTTCCGCTATATGAATATGACATATTTATCGTATGAAATGAAATATGCGATACGATAAGTGATGGAAATGAGCTCGAAAGTATACAACTGAATAAGTAAGTTTCGAGTATAGATAAAGCACAAGTTCTTAGCCATCGTTTGAGGAGGTCATTGTATAAATGTAAAGAAATAAATAAAACGAAAGCGTAAAAATGAAATATACGTTCGAAATAAATAAGAACCATGCATGATGTGTTATAAATCGAATAGAATGATTGGAAATGAGTTTAGGAAGACTTACTACACCTTATAGGTGGAGTTATACGTCCGAAATGACCAAGAACAAATGATATATGAGCGTAGCTCGTGTAAATGATCACCAAAGGGCTCGAACAAGGTGATATTCGACTAGAACTTGGCTCGAAATGTTGGAGAATGCTTCTGGTCCTCTTGAGAACTCGGCTTGTGGAGAAACACTTAGGAGAAATGTGATGAGAGTTTATGGTGTGAAAGGGAGTTATGGGGAGAGTATTTTGCATGTATTTATAACCGAAATATAGTATTATACTCAATCAAGTGGCTTGATTTGATGGATTAGCAGGATAAGGAATATCTACTCGAGTGTTTAGATAACTTTGGAGGGGGTTTTGGTGCATGGTTCGGTTTAAAGACAAGTGTGCAACATATATGTTTCGCACGACATATTTCAATGGTCCAAAGTGGTTTTAACGTGCAACATTGAGTGGGGAGGTGAAGAATGACGTGAAA
The DNA here is from genome assembly GCA_021014915.2 of Artemisia tridentata subsp. tridentata. Taxonomy (NCBI): domain Eukaryota; kingdom Viridiplantae; phylum Streptophyta; class Magnoliopsida; order Asterales; family Asteraceae; genus Artemisia; species Artemisia tridentata. The sequence goes on from CP139508.1 coordinate 202,124,684, forward strand.
TATATTCATGGAGTCACATTCGATCTTAGAAAACCAAATAGGTTAGGTGAAAATTGATTTGGATCGATTTGGATTAAAAAGGGTAAATAGGGTGCGACTTGTACATGTTCCGAGTGGCATTCACTTTGTGTCTCGTTAAGTATTCAAATGTTCGAATGAGTAAATGGGATTCGACATCCTAATTGTTGGGTGTATGGAGATTTGAGTTGTGCAAAATATTGCATAACATATGTGTCGATTTTAAGAGAAAACGGGCTAAAGTAAATGGGGTTAAGCCGTTTGTTATATAAGTTTAATAAAACTAAAAATTGTTGGATTGGGCTTTGGAATAGTAACAGGCCAAAGTGTTGGGCCAGGAATAGTAGTTTGATCCGTTTGATATACAATGAGTGTGTTGGATTATTTGTGATCCGTGTGTGAGCTCGTTCCAATGTGTTTGTAATGTAATAACAAAATTTTAAATTTAGACCATAAAAACGGTTAACTGAACTGTATTAGATTTTAATACTTGATTAGCAATGTACAAATTACTGGGGAATTTTATAAGTTGCTACAGATCCCTTATATGGAAAAGAAAGGTGACGAGCGTTAATTGTATAAAAACTCATTCTGTAATCACAAATAATTGATATAGATAATTAGGGTCCGTTTGGTATAGGGATATGAGGAGATTTAGAATAAAAAAAACTTCATAGAAGTTGTTTGGTATACTTTTTTTTGCTGGCCCTACAGGTATTGAGTGAAAGATTCATTCCATGGTGCATTAGTATCTTTTGTTAAATCCAACCAATTAGAGATTTTTTTTATTTTTTATTTTTATTTTTTTTATTTTTTTTTCAACCACATATTTACTTATTCTATCTTTTATCTTTTATTTTTCAAATTTCAAAATAACATATAATATCTCAATTCACATATAACTAATTATATAATTTAAACATGTTTTTATTTTCTCTCTCATAATTTTCTTTCAAACATTTCCTAAATCCGAATCCAATTCCAATCTCACTTACAAACCAAACGCACCCTTAGTATTAATTCTTACTTTACATTAGTTTTGAGTTGTTGATTTTTTAAAACATATCATTCAAGACTTGCTGTTAAAACTTACCAATGATGATTTACGACACAAGAAATACTATTTTAATAGATTATGCTAAGAAGGCATTACGAATAAAATTTAGAATGAAGGCAGTTAAACACTCAAGAACCTGATATTGATTTTCGTGAAATAGTCAAAGGTTATGCGATGTAGTTTGCAGAGAGCGGAAGGAAAACGTCTTCTATAGGGTTATAATTGTAATTTTATAAAAGAAGTGACATTTGCTAACACCTTTCCTCACCAATCCGCACAATTTTGGGCATAACATATTGGGAACAAAATACAGTGATCATCCCTCCCTCTCCCCTTCCCCTGCTCCTACCTTCCCTTCCAATAAAAAAAAAACTTAAGAACACATCTTTTTTTCTATTTCCCTTCCTGTACCTTTCTGTTCTTTAAAATAAAAAACTCAAGAACACAGTGTTCTTGAGTGTTTTTATGGAAAATAAACTCTAATAGCACGAAACAATAGACATTAGAGTGCACACGTTGTGTTCTTGAGTTTTATATTATGGAAAAAACTCAAGAACAATTTTTTTTTTTCTATTTCCCTTCATGTACATTAGAGTTTATTATGGAAAATAAACTCTCTAATATCTTATGTTTCGTGCTAATAAGGATTTTTCAAATTTAAACACCTTGTATGATTTGTCTATCGTATACTCACAAAAGGCACTAACCTAACGTGTGCACTCATGTCATAACTATTGTCACAAAGTTGTCACCACCAGTTTTATGGAGTGTATTTTGCTGATTGTAGTCGCGAGATTCAAGCCCACCACTACACATGCACAAACCGAGTAACACAATCTCTAAAAGGAAATAGGGGTGGCCATTACAAGAAATAATCGTACCAAGAGAGTTTCAAGTCTAATAAGTTATCCACCTCACACAAGAATTAATCGTACCAAAGAGAGTTTCAAGCCTAATAAGTTGTTATCCACCTATATTTATTCGTTACTCTGTAGTTTTCCTACTTATCTGCTCCTGTGATTATCGTGTGGCTGGATCACGCAGCTTATATGCAAGACAAGATGCTTAATTAACAATAAAAAAAATGGCATACATCAAATAAAAATATATTTGCATTTTACTTTATCTAACCAGTTTCTTTTACTAGATAAACATATAAGCAAACATCTAACTTAAAAAATGATCAAAAGCATAGTCATCCTTTCCTTTACTAAATTCAACTCATATAACTCAGGACTCACAAAAGCAAATGGAAAATAACTCAAAAATATTTGTTAAGGGAAGGCATGCTGCATTCTTGTCTCCCTGTGTTGAAAGTTGCTTCGTTCCCTTTTTGGCATCAAATCTGTACAGAAGCTCGAAATGGTGTGTTTGTTTGCAACAATGAATACAATTTGGGGGACTATTCGTCTATTCTCTCTTTCCTTCTTCCGCACCATCATCTTCGTCTAAATCGAAGTCGTCCTCATTTTGACCGTTCTTTTCTCTTCTTTCCTGTTTGACTAATCCAATGTCACCTTTGGGTGTTCCGCTGTAAAGTGCTTCACTTTCTTCTCCGTCAGAATCCTCACCTCTCTCTTCTGAATACGCGTATCTGTATGATACTCAAAAGTTAAGAACACAAAGAACACTTAAAAGTGAAAATAGGCGGGTGGGTTGGGTAACAGATAAAAAAGGACAGGGTCAAAATTGGGCAGGACCAACCAACACAGTTTTGTCCTTTCTTAGGTTTTGTAAGGAATTTACTAATGACTAAAAGAACTCTAATATCAATAATCTCTTTTCAAGTCAAACAATTTAGGACCTTGGACCATTTAAATACGAATTAGCTACTTATCTATACTTTTTAAGTTTTGGCTGGTGTCAAACGAATACAATCGAAATGACTGTTTTCATATAAATGGTTTGGTATTCCAACATCCAGATCTATTCCCCCTGTTCCACAAAAATTGCAGCATCACTTTTCTTGAAAATTATCATTATAAAAAAACCATTTTCTAGCATTCCCTTTTACTTCCAGCCATCTTTGGGGATTGCTGTGACTTTGAAATGAAAGATAATTTTGCAGGAAAAACTAAAAAATGTAGCTTCAAGTCAATTCTAAGCTTATTTTACACGGTTTGTAGCAGAAGGCTTGGCATATTGTCATGGATGTTGTATTTATAATCCTACCTTTGAGAGGTCTGTGATGGAGCCCACAGATAACAGATAACACAGAGCAGTGCAAATGCAAGGATGTCCCAAAATGCAGTGATAATCCAAGCGCTCTGCCACTTCTCGTTGAATGGATCAGTTGCTTTAAAATACACCTGCATGAACAAAACAGTTACGAAGATGATAAGATACTTATTATCGTATCCAACTTCCTATAGGTAATGTAGAGGTGGCAATTTTGAGTCATTTGCTTATGGAGGGGTCTTTTTGAGTTGTGTTTCTATCTCTAAATGGGCCAGAAAAAAAGTAAGCTATGCGGGTCAAATGGTTCAGTCACGTTGACAGATCCCAGGGTCGATTTATAATAAATACACATTAATCGTTTATTCGCTTTATATCAAGACTGAGATTATTATTGTAATAGTACTGTATTTGTAATCACAATTAAACACCAAGTATTCTCCAAAAAGAATAATAATGGAAAAAACATATTTCGCTGTCAACCCAACCCAACCCAAAAGGCTTTGACCCGTTTCCCAACCCATTCGACGTTTACATCTTGCCACAACTTGCAGCTAGAGAATCTTAACACTTTGAAGATGGATCAAGTTTGCTCTGTGGACTCTTTTGTCTGTCTCTCACAGACCTGCTCTAAGATAACCTAAAACACTGAACAGGCACACATCCGACCGAAACGCTAACCTATGTGCCATGCGCATGACAAAACACTAGTCTATGCTTGGACAACATATTTAAGCGGCTTAGGAATCCGATGACATGAGTAGCTAAAGGTTATATTATGAGGGTTCATCTACTCCTGATATCCACTCAACGAATGCACATGGTTATGCCCAAAGATTATTTAGTTAGATAGAAGGCTAGCTATTGCTTCCGCTCAAAGTAGAGATGACAATTTTTACAGTTTTCATGAAAAAATGGTTGAATCAGGTTGTGTTTTACCTTCAACGGTTGAACAGGGATAAGTTAAGGGCATAGGTAAAAATGGAATCGATCAATTGTTGCCCCAAGTGAATTTAAGTGCATACAGCAATACAACCTCATAAATCGTTCTATTAATAAATAAAAAACTCATGTTAATAGTATATTTATTTATAATCGACAAATCAGTTATTTATATAATTAAAAAATGAACAAAGTGTTGTGGTTCAATGCAACCCATTTGGACCCGTATAAAAAAGTTACCGATTTAATCCAACACCGTATTGACCCGTTTCCCAACCCAGCCTAAGTGTCCACTTTGCGACCTTCAACTCAAATCATCCTTACCCTAACTAAAGAAATGGTTTGTAAATATATTTTTGTTTGGCTTTCAGCATACATCAATGGTGTGCATGCCAAAATGATGAACAAACTGCATTGAGCTCACCACAACCAAACCTCCCATTTTTACCCCCTTCCACTTGCATGAGAAACTTCTACAAACATAGTATCTTGATTTAAACCACTTTAAAATTTCATTCATCAAAACCATGTACCAGACTATTTAAAAGAGTAGATCCACAGAAATAGAAGGGCTAATGTTGATACACCGTTTTTATTATCATTAGTAAAAGCATTTACTAGCACAATTCAGGTCAAACCTAGTGAGGTAAAACTAATCGTGAAAACATTATTGAAGCAACCATATAAACAAGTATGAGAAACAGGCCTATTTAGTTCGGTCTACAAACAACGATTACATTAATTGAATGTAAAAAAAGTAAAGTAAAGTAACTCCCAATACCGTCTTCCACGGGTTATGGGTCCCAATACCATCTTTAACGGTGTATGGGGGAGGTTGAGACGTAGACAGCCTTACCCCTACCTATGGTAGAGAGGCTGCTTCCGATTCTACCAAAGGTAGAAAAGGACCTCCGGCCTTGCAAGGGGTGAGGATCGAACCCTTGACTTCTGTCTCCAGAGGCAAGGGTGTTAACCACTTGATTACATTAATTGAATGTATTAAGTAGAAATCCTTGATATTGCCGATAAAACATAAATCTGTAAAATGCCTACCTCATATCCGATCCAAACGACCGCTAGGATAACTGTGATCAGTAATGCATTTGAGAACTTCCTGTAGGTATCCAACTTAACAGAACTCCGCTTTGCCTGGACCATTCAGAAGTTAGTATTAGGTACAATTATAACATATCCAGCAGCAGAGAAAAGGGCCCAACACAACTGTAAATAGATAAAAGCATAACCTGTAGCTGAGTAAGTGTCTTCGAAAGAGAAGTGAAAATCCACATTATCAAAAATGCATCCAGCAGTGCATTAGGAAGGACAAGAATAACTCTTGCTCTTCCAGCTATGTCACTTATTGCTCCCACATACTCGGTTATATTCAGCAACTCGGTCGATAGAAAGTATGTTACTCCAATAAGCATCACTTTTGTGGTAAGGCCACCAAGTGTAGGACGCACAACCCCGTATCCCATAGAAACACACAACATAAGTAATCGTGAAACAGTTTTCCTTGCTGCTCCCACAGTCACAACCCAAGTTGTAAGTGCAACTGGCCTTGTTCCTGTGTTGTTGAAATATGCATAGTCAAAGTACCAAAGTATCATTTCAAACAACCCAACACCAACTACAACGCTAATGCAGTGTTGGAGTTGCAAGACATCATCCCAAAACCTCACATATTGAGAAAACCACGCAACACAAAGAAGTGCATATGCAATAGCCATGATCACATAAAACTTGTTTAGCGGAGCCATCCTTCCAGGCAAGTAGCCATCAGGGCCCTTCCATGAGGTTTGACCACTCATAGTCATCCCTTTAAGGCTTGGGTCGCATGATATGAAAAATAAGTTGTACATTCCCGTCTTCCTAATGAAAGCCTCTGTAGTCTTCAATTGTGCCGTTAAGGACTTTCCGCGAAAATAAACATTGACAGTGACAGGCCAGCTAGAATCCCTTGCTGAAGGTATCCTAATAACTTCCCCTTGTTTACAACCTTCCACCTTAGCTAGATCAGGGGTGCAGCAAATAGATCTCTGCCCACCATAAGGCGACCCACCAATGTTATCACGATCAGCAGCCTCAAATATTATAACTTGTACCAATCCAGTACGACGTTGCGTCTTTGAATACTTGGCTGCAGATGCTTCACTCCTCCGAAATGTGATGTTCTGAAATCTATACATATTTGAATTTCCACAAAAAAAAAACTTTCAATGGGATAAAAAAAGTCTTGAAAGCCAATAAACACAACAATTCTTGAAAAGGTTCACGAATCATGAAAAGCTTTAACTTTTTGTTTCATCCATACTGAGTTTTTTTTTTTTTTTTTAATTTATGTCTATGTGGCATAAGAGGTCCAAAGTGGCTTGAACATCTTCATAACAACAAGAATTTTTAGCAATGAATTCTTTCAGACAGTTATAAAGTCGTGAAACGTCTATAAATAGCGAAAATAGGTCTATAAGATTGATGTGGCATGCTGTGTTTAAAAAAGAGCGCATCAGGCCTGATGCGTGATGCATTGCGATGCGCGGCTCTGTTGCATCAAACACCCTGATGCGTTGCGTTTGCGGGATGCGAGGTGATGCGCGCGCATCATGCACGCATCAGCTAATGCACGCATCGGCGCTTTTTTGTGCATCATGTACTTTTGGCTTTATAACATAAAATTGGACTTAATAATGTGTATTGGGCTTCTTCTCATGGGCTTTACTTTTAATATATGGGTCCAATTTGACCAATTCCTTATAAACGATAAGACTTTTGATCTTAGTTTTCGACTATTTATGTATTTTAGCGATATAGAATCGTGAACTATGAACATGCATGGTATCTTTTGACATTAAATGTGGTATAAATGTGTTATTAATGTGTTTTGTGCACTATATATAATTTAAATATTTTTTTATAAAATTGTCGCCTCGGGTACGTGATGCGCGCGCATTCGCCTCGGCTTTTTGAGCCTTGTTGCATCGACGCGCATCGCGCTTTTTAAAACCTAGGTGGCATGACATAGCAAACTTATAAATCATTTAAAGGTAGGGCCGGCCCTGGCTATGGGCAGTGCGGGCGACGGCCCAGGGCATCCAACGAATAGGGGGCATCAATTTTATGGTGCTGTGAATAGGTTTTTTATGATGCTTTCGTGTGAACTATTGT